>PISX010000402.1:29062-291705 GCA_004024625.1 Mellivora capensis | reverse complement strand
AGCAAGACAGGAAACAACGTGTGTTGGAGAGGATGTGGAGAAAGGGGAACCCTCTTACACTGTTGGTGGGAATGCAAGTTGGTGCAGCCACTCTGGAGAACAGTGTGGAGATTCCTCAAGAAGTTAAAAATAGAGCTTCCCTATGACCCTGCAATTACGCTACTGGGTATTTACCCCAAAGATACAGATGTGGTGAAAAGAAGGGCCACCTGTACCCCAATGTTTATAGTAGCAATGGCCACGGTGGCCAAACTGTGGAAAGAACCAAGATGCCCTTCAATGGACGAATGGATAAGGAAGATGTGGTCCATATACACTATGGAGTATTATGCCTCCATCAGAAAGGATGAATACCCGACTTTTGCAGCAACATGGACGGGACTGGAAGAGATTATGCTGAGTGAAATAAGTCAAGCAGAGAGAGTCAACTATCATATGGTTTCACTTATTTGCGGAGCATAACAAATAACACGGAGGACATGGGGAGATGGAGAGGAGAAGGGAGTTGAGGGAAATCTGAGGGGGAGATGAACCATGAGAGACTATAGACTCTGAAAAACAACCTGAGGGTTTTGAAGGGGTGGGGGGTGGGAAGTTGGGGGAGCCAGGTGGTGGGTATTATGGAGGGCACGCATTGCATGGAGCACTGGGTATGGTGCAAAAACTATGAATTCTGTTACACTGAAAAGAAATAAAAATAAATAAAATAAATAAAATAAAAGCCCTCAACAAAGTTGGTTTAGCAGGAACATAGGTCAATGTAAGAAAGGCCTTATGTGAAACAACCACAGCTTACATCAAACTCAGTGGTGAAAAACAGAGTTTTTCCTCTAAGGTCAGGAACAAGACAAGTATGTCCACTCTCACTATTACTTTTATTCAACATGGTACTGGAAGTCCTAGCTGTAGCAGTCAAACAAAAAAAAAAAAAAAAAAAAAAAAAAAAAAAAAAAAAAAAGAAAGAAAAGAAAAGAAATAAAAGTTATCCAAGTTCATAAGGAAGAAGTAAAACTTTCACTATTTGCAGATAACATGAAACTATGTATCGAATATCCTAAATACTACACACACACACATACACACACACACACAATTAGAACTGATACATGAATTCAATGAGGTCACAGGTTACAAAATCAATATACAGAAATCCATTGCATTTCTATACATTAATAATGAAGTAGCAGAAAGAGAAATTAAGAAAAGCCATCAAAGAAATCCCATCTAAAATTACATGAAAAATAATAAAATGCCTAGGAATAAACATAACCGAGAAGTGAAAGTCCTGTACTATAAAAACTACAAGATATGTTGAAAAAAATTGAAGATGACACAAGCAAATGGCAAGCTATTCCATACTCATGGGTTGGGAGAACAAATGCTGTAAAAATGTCCATACTACCCAAAGCATTCTACATATTTAATGCAATTCCTATGAAGATACCAATAGAGTTTTTCACAGATCTGTAACAAACAATCCTAAAATTTGTGTGGAGCCACAAAAGACGCCAAATAGACAAAGAAATCTTGAAAGAGAACAAAACTGGAGGTATCACAATCCCAGATTTCAAGATATACTATGAAGCTGTAGTAATCAAAATAGTATGGCACTAGCACAAAAACAGACACATGGATCAATGTAACATAATGTGGAGCCCACATCTTCTTTATCCATTCATCTGTTGAAGGACATCTCAGCCCTTTCCACAGGTTGGTGACTGTGGTCATTGCTGTTATGAACATTAGGGTATATATGGCCCTTCTTTTCACTACATCTGTATCTTTGGGGTAAATATCCAGTAGTGCAATTGCAGGGTCATAGGGTAGCTCTATTTTTAATTTTTTGAGGAATCTCCACAATGTTTTCCAAAGTGGCTGCACCAAGTTGCCTTCCCACCAACAGTGTAAGAGTGTTCCCCTTTCTCCACATCCTTTCCAAAATTGTTATTTCCTGCCTTGTTAATCTTTTCCATTCTAACTGGTGTAAGGTGGTATCTCAATGTGATTTTGATTTGAATTTCCCTGATGGCTAATGATGATGAACATTTTTTCATGTGTCTGCTAGCCATTTGTATGGCTTCATTGGAGAAGTGTCTGATCATGTCTTTTGCCCATTTTTTGACATGATTATCTGTTTTTTGGGTGTGGAGTTTGAGAAGTTCTTTATAGATGAATACCCAACTTTTGCATCAACATGGATGGGACTGGAGGAGATTATGCTGAGTGAAATAAGTCAAGCAGAGAAAGTCAATTATCATATGGCTTCACTTACTTGTGGCACATAAGAAATAGTATGGAGGACATTAGGAGAAGGAAAAGAAAAGTGAATTGGGGGAAATTGGAGGGTGAGATGAACCATGAGAGACTGTGGACTCTGAGAAACAAACTGAGGGTTTTAGAAGGGAGGGGGGTGAGAGGATGGGTGAGCCTGGTGGTTGGTATTAAGGAGGGCACATATTGCATGGAACACTGGTTGTCGTACATAAACAATGAATCTTGGAACACTGCATCTAAAACTAATGGTGTGTTAAATACAGTTTTCTTTTCATGGTTAGTGGTTGTATTTTCCTAATTGTTCCATGTATACTTTAGAAAGTATTACACTGTTCAAATGATAGATATAAAACTCATGTTTGTTCAATATGGTGTGTGGCATCATTTATAGAATTTAGGCATGGGCTTTGGTTAGGGACTCTATGATAAAATTGTGTCTATGGAAAAATCAGAATAAATTTTCAACATTGCAAAAAAAAAACCCTAATGATATATTTTATGGTGACTAACATAACACAATTAAAAAAAAAAAAAGAATACAGAGCCCAGAAAGATTAATGCAACCGAATTGAGAGCCCAGAAATAAATCCATGGTTATATGGTCAATTAATCTTCAACAAAGGAGGTAAGATTATGCAATGGGGAAAAAAAAACAGTCTCTTCAACAAATGGTGTTGGGAAAACTGGACAGCTGCATGCAAGAGGATGAAACTGGACAGCTGCATGCAAGAGGATGAAACTGGATCACTTTCTTATACCATATACAAAAATAAACTCAAAATGGATTTAGGACCTAAATGTGAGATCTGAAATCAGGAAAACCCTTAAAGACAGCCCAGGTAGCAATTTCTCTGACAGTGGCCATAGCAACATTTTTCTAGGTATGTCTTCTATGGCAAGTGAAACAAAAGCAAAAATAAGCCATTGGGTCTACATCAAAATAAAACTTGCACAGTGAAGGAAACAATCAACAAAACTAAAGGATGAGGTACTGAATGGGAGAAGATATTTGCAAATGACATATCTGACATATCTGATAAAGGATTAGTATCCAAAATATATAAAGAACATATGCAACTCAACAGCAAAAACAAAAACAAAAATCAGATTTTTTAAATGGGCAAAAGACATGAATAGATATTTCCCCTGAAAATACATACAAATGGCTAACAGGCATATGAAAAGTTGTTCAGTTGTTCAACATCACCAGTCACCAGGAAAATGTAAATCAAAACCACAATGAGATCTCACTTCACACCTGTTAAGTTGGCAAATATCAAAAGATAAGAGATAACAAGTGTTGGAGAGGGTGTGGAGAAAAGGGAACTCTTATATGCCACTGATGAGAACTGATACAACTATTGTGGAAAAAGTATGCGGGTTCCTCAAAAAATTAAAAATAACACTGCCATATGATCAAGCAATTCCCCTTCTGGGTGTACATCTAAATGAAGTGAAATCATTGTCTTCAAGAAATATCTGCACTCCATGTTCATTGCAGCACAATAGCCAAGATATGGAAACAACCTAGGTGTCTGTCAACAGATGAATGGACAAAGAAAACGTGGTATATTGTTAAAATAAAATGGAGATGGCTTGAAAATCTCTGAGGCAGACAAAACCATATAAGCCACATAAGCAAAACTTAAACTACCTTATTTCATGACTGTAAACAAAACATAAGTTATTTCATGTGCATGCCACTGGTCATCGTAAGTGAAACTTAAATTGTCTTCCTAAAATGGTATAAGATAATATAAGATAATCACTTTTAACTAATATCCTGTTGTATGGAAGGTCCCACTCTAGTAACCACGTATTGTAAAAGTTAAACAATTTCTTCATTTTCACCTTATAAGCCATACTGTAATGTCATGCTTATGAATGTTTATGAGTTTGGGGTCTGAAGTTTCCCTGTTTGCAGTTTGTTTCTTGCTCAGTCAAACTTTCGCATCAAGTTCTCAGAATTTTCTTTTGTCAATATTTGTAGAAATATTATTCATCCATAAAAAAGAAGGAAATCCTGCCATTTGCAACAACATTGATGAACCTGGAAGATATTATGCTAAGTGAATACGCCAGATGCAGAAAGACAAATGCTTTTTTAAAAAATCATGCTGTACAACCTAAATATATACAATTTTTATTTCTAAATCACACTTCAATAAAGCTTAGGGGGAAAATGGTGAAAGGCCTTATTTGGTGAAAGACTCCTGACTCTTTGACCTGCAAGTGGAAAGCAGTCCTAGAATAGAAAGTGGCTAAATGAAGTTGTGCTTACTAAGATCTTTATCATCTCTTCAGATCCAATCAGGACTTCTATTTCCTGGAACTATTTCCAGGACAGTCTCTGCTCCACCATTTGAAAAGAACTTCGAACGACTAATATTAACCTGTACTGGGTTCAGGAGAGAGATAACTCTACTTTCTACCTCCTCACTTCCCAGGTACTATAAAATTAGATTAGGTCTGCTGATCAGTTTCATTGTAATAGCAACCACTTTGTAGTATCACCACATGGAAGGCCCTATGCTAAGTAATTTGCATACTTCATCTCATTTAATCCTCTTGGCTTTACAAAGTAGCTCTTTTTAAATCTCCAGCTTAAAGATCATAATAATATGAAGATTACAGTTTACCATCATTGACTACTTACTGTGTTCCCGGTACTGTTCTGAACTTTTAGTATAGATTACCTCTCTTTATCTTCATTAATAAACCCATTAGGTAGGAACTATTTTTAGTCCTTATTTTTTAGATGTGAAACTAGAGGTAAAGACAGGTTAAGGAACTTGTTCAAGGTCACATAGCTAATATATAATGGATGGGATTAAAACCTGTGGTCTCTGTGAATCCAGAGTTCAAGCTTTTTCCCCCCTCAAAGACCCAGCCAAGTTCAGACACAACATGTTGACCTTAGAGCCAAGTCACCACAGCCTTCTCTTTGTATGAGTTTCAAGGTGTTTCAAAATCATAAGTCTATTCTTCCTCTTGATAGCTCCAGTGGCAACTTCTCTTAGTAAATCATCTTTTGCCTGACTAGCTTCACCTTTATCATTATCCTTTTAACTGACCCAAATTATTTTTTTAATGTAATGTTGTCCCTGAAACACTGGAAAATACATCATTTGAGTAAAAATTATATAAGATATTACACACAAAAAAGGATAATACACTAAATACACTAAATACAGGGTTCATCAATACAAACCAAAATAGTATAAATGTTAGAAGATTCATGTATTTCAGTCTTCTTCATTTGCAACTGTTTATTGACAACCTTCTCTATGCAGCACTGTACTGGACACCCTAAGCTCTTGGTTTCATGACCTCCTCTCTCTCTGGTGATCCTTTGCTTGTCTGCTTTTCAGCCACTTACTCCAGTGGTTATACCTGGTCTGGTCACCACAAATAAGTCAACACCCTAAAATTCAACTATAGCACTTCTTCCCTCGATCATCACTCTCTACCCTTCAGATCACTGCAGCAGTTTGATCCTATCACAACCTCTAACCATTGACTCCACCACTTTTTCGTTATTCATCAATCCTCTGGTGTTCTCCCTTCCTTTTGAACCCAGTTTAAATCCCATCGCATTATAATCAATCCTTTTGAAACACTATTAACTTGTTTGCCCTCTATCTCTCTATTCTTCTTGTTTGGCAGAATAACTCTGGCTAAACTCAAATATTGGTCAGATACCCATACCAGCTCCTGGGAAGCAGCCTGTATTTGGAAAACATCACAGCCTTCTTCACCTGTCCCCACCACTGGGGCTTCTCTCCCTTTACAACAGATGGAGTATTCCTACTTTTTCTTTTTCTTTTCTTTTTTTTTTTATTTAAGTATAATTGACACACAATGTTACATTCATTTCAGGTGTACAACATAATGATTCAACAACTCTATGCATTATGCTGTGCTCATCACAAGTGTAGCTACCCTCTGTTACCATGCAACACTATTCACTACCATTGGTATATTCCCCATGCTGTACCTTCTTATTCCTGTGACTTATTCATTCCATAACTGGAAGCTTTTATCTCCCACCGCCCTTCACATATTTTGTCCATCTGCCATCTGGAAACTATCAGTTCTTTGAATTCATAGGTCTCATTCTGCTTTGTGTTTGTTTATTCATTTGTTTTTTAGATTCCACATATAAGTGAAATATTCTGGTATTTGTCTTTCTTTGATGTATTTCACTTAGCATTATATGCTCCAGGTCCAACCATGTTGCTGCAAATGGCAAAATCACATCATTTTTTATGTGATGCATGATATTTCACTGTCTGTGAATATATAAATAAATATATATTTATATGTACATAAATATATATATATACACAAATACATATATACCACATATTTATCCCTTCATCTATCAATGGATACTTGGGCTGCTTCCCATATTTTGATTATTGTAAATAATGCTGCAATAGTTTCCTGTTCATATCAGGCATATTTTGTGGATATTGCCTGCTCAGGAAGACCATTTCTAAAATTAACATCTTTAATTAACTAAATTTTTCTTGCATCCTTAAGTTCTTTCTCTGGATACTTTCCCTAAGCATAAATCATCTTCTATTATGTTTCACCTCTAAAACAGAACAAATTCTCACTTGAACACATTCATCTACAGCTACAGCCCATTTTTCTGTCTCACGTCAGGGCAGAACTTCTGGAAGAGGTTTTCATCTCCACATCCTCATTTCCCGTTTACTCTTTAATGCACTCAGTTAGTCCTTCATCCCTGCCCCCACTCTGCTGAAATTGCTTTTATCTGGTGAATAATAGGATCTATGTTGCTAAACCCAATGTTTATTTAACTGTTCCAATTTTCCTCTAAATTTCAAAGTTATGTGAAATAGCAAACTACACCCTAAATTCTATAAATGCTGTCTTTTTTAAAATCTTGGAAAACATTGAATTTGCTGTTTTTCTTACCCACTTATTGGCTTCCTTCTTTTGAGTCTTCCCTAAAGCTTCCTCTGCATTACCTCCCTGTGTTCCAGGCACTGCTTCTCAGCTGTCCTGTTTCTCATTTCAGTCTAGGTGTTCTTGGTCAGTCCCACAACTATAAATGCTGTGGGTATGCCTCTGACACCCAGATCTCCATATCCAGACCAACATGTCCAAATTCATGCATCTAGCTGCTCACTTGACATTTCCACTTGGATATACAACACACATCTCAAATGTGACATAGGCAAAGGACATGTGATTCTACACCATTTATTCTTGATGTGGCCCTAGATAAGCAGCACCAGCATCCACCCAAATCCTTGGGTCGAAATCCTAGAAGTGAAATGTGTATCACAGATAAATCTGTAGAGGCAGGAAATAGACTAGTAGTGATTATCCATGTGTACTGTGTTGAATGATGGCCTCAGGAGTTTATGAATGTAGCATTATTTGGGAAGAGGGCCTTTGCAGTTGTTATTAAATTAAGCACCTTGAGATGAGACCATCCCTGATTTCCCAGGTGGATCCTAAATCCCATGACAAGTGTCCTTATATCAGACAGGAAGAGAGGACATGGGAGAGAGGGGACAGCATGTGAGGACAAAGGCCAAGATTAGAGTGAGGCAGCCACAAGTCATGGAACACCTAGAGCTGCCAGAAGCCAAAAGAGGCAAAGAAATATTATCCTCCGGAGCCTTCGGAACTCATGCAGTCCTGCTGATAACTTGATTTTGGACTTCTGGCCTCCAAAACTGAGAAGGAATAAATTTCTGTTGTTATAAACTACCAAGCACTTGGTGATTTGTTCCATGAGCCTAGGAGACTTTTTCAGTGGGGCAGGGGGGAGAAGGGAATTGAGGAGTAACTGCCAATGGGTGTGAGGTCTCTTTTTGGAGTGATAAAAATGGTCTAAAATTATATTGTGGTGATGGTTGCACAGCTCTGTAAATATACTAAAAACCATTGAATTGAAGGCTCTAAATGGATGGACTTTTATTGACATATGGCTTATATCTAAATAAGATTAAAAATAAAACCCCTTGGAGTTATCTTTTAATCTTCTCTTTTTTATTCTCGCATCTAAATCCACCAGCCAATCTTTGGGCTCTCTCCCAAAATGTGTCTCAAATCCGATACTTCTCATCATCTCCATGGCCACCATCTTAGTGCATGCCTATCATTTCTGTTCTATATAACCACAACAGCATAAATAATTTCCCTGTTTCTACTTGAGCTTCATCCAAATCCATACTCCTTAAAGCAAACAAAATGGTTATCTTAGAACACAAATCACACCATGTCACTCTCTTGCTTAATCTCTTCTCTGCCTGCTCCTGTGGCTTTCTTCTCCACTTAGAATAGAGTCTAAACTCCTCACCAAGCTCTACTGGTCCTTATATGACCTATCTGGTCGCGTTTACATCTGAAACCTCATCTCCTTACATGCTGTTCTTTGTTCTTCACTTCAGCCACACAAACATCCTTTATGATCCTGGGACAGACCAATATTGTCCCTGTCTCAAGGCTTTTGTCCCTCTGTTCCTTCTGCAAATGCAACTTTCCATGACTGTCTTTTTCCTGTCAAAACCTTTTCTGACCACCCTATATAGTCTTGTCTTTCTCTCATTTACTCTCAATCATATCACTTTATTGTTAAGCAATTTTTGTTTTCTGAAATAACCTTGTTCATTTAGTTGTGTATTTATTTACAGTGTATTTCACCCTAGTAAAGATAAGCTCTGTGGGAATAGGAACCTTGTTAACCATGCTCACTGCTGTATCCTCCCTCCTATCACAGTGCCTGACAACAGAGATGTCAGAATACTCAAAATAATGAATTACTCCCTTATTCTAGAAATGCTGTCTTTTCTGAAATCTTGGAAAACTCTGGATTTTCTGTTTTTCCTACCCTCTCATTGGCTCTAGTATTCAAAATAGAATAGTCTTCACCCAGAACAAGTCTGATGACCATCCCTCAGTGAGAAACTGCTGGGGAACATGTCTTCCCCAAGCCCACACTGGTTGAGCAGCTGGAATGACTGAAGGGATAGTGAGGCCCATGAGTGATACAGGTACTCATGACCTTTCATGACCTTTGATGACCTCTTCTAGGATGCAAAAACAGGTTCAGAGAGCTCTGGCCTCTTTGGGCAGCATACCTGAACCAATTCCCATCTCTTCACATTACATCTTCCTTGTTCTTGTTCTTTTTGGTTTCCAGATTCCAGTTTCTGACAGCAAGTTTGGTGCATGCCTACCATCCAACAGTCTTGACCTTCATAGTGTGTTGAACCATTCCTCTCACTGAGCCCACTGAACAATCCTCAGGGTCCTCTGAATCCCAGAGTAAGAAACTCCCTCCCCAGCTCTGGTCTCCCAGATGCCCCTTGCCCCTTGCTTTCTCTGAAATCCCCCTTCTCCACCACAGAGGAATTCAGGCAATTGATATCAAGGTTAACCAAGACATCGGACAGCAGAAGAAGCATGGGATTGGTGTCAATCATAGCCCTACCATTTACCCTTTGTGTGACCTTGAGCAAATTAATGTTTCTGAGTTTTTCTTTCCTCCCTTTCAAAACTTCCAAAGCAATATATACCTTACAAGGTAGTTGAGATGATAAAGAAAGGGCTCTTTTTTTCTGTCCAGAAGTGTTAAATCACAATATTAATATGCTTGAAACTAGTATTACTCTATATGTTAATTGGAATTTAAATTAGAATTTTAAAAAATTAAAATATTAAAAAAAAGAAAAAGCATCTTTTGACACCTTTTTCTCTCATCCTCTTTCAGTGTTTTCTGACTCATTGAATAGTCTTATTACCATTACCAAGCCAACAACCTGGACAATCTTGTTTATAATTTCTCCAGATCTGCTTCCTGCTGTCCCAAAGCCAAGCAACTCTCATTCAGGCCCACTTCTGTCCATTTCACTGTCATTGCTCTGGTCTAGACAGTCATCTCCTACCCGGCATACAATAGTCTCCTAACCAGTCTCCTAATACCAGATCCATTCTGCAGCCATAGCCCTTCATAAAACACAAATTTAAGTATCGCATTTACTTCCTTTAAACTCATCACTGGCTTCCCATTGCTATCAGAATAAGGTACTGAATTAATGAAAAATAAAAGTAAGTCTAAGCATATATTACAAACTATATGTGGACTATGAAAATAACAAATTTTACTTTCTAATTGCAGCCATATAGTTAGTACATTAGGAATCTATTTTGAGCTTATAGCAACCATCATGGTGGCTTACATATTTAACATGTTTGGGTTCCTGGCTATTTGATGCCAATCCAAATGGTTATGCAAATACTTATCTTCCCCTTATCCTTATCCTATAAGTTTCTTTAACTGATAAACTCTGGAAAAGAGCACAAGCTCCTCAATGGCAGGGACATTCTCTGTCTCATTCACCCTGCATCTCTTAGGCTTAGGCTGTAGGCACATACTACACACTATTTTCCTAATGAACAAATCAGCCAGGTCTAATGACAGCTCAAATGAAGCACTCCTACTACCCCCAGCAAATATCCTGAGCATCTCCAATGCAGATTTGTAATACTGACAATATTTAAGTAAATAGATGGTCTTTTATAAAAAAGGAAAACATCACTGTGGGAGTCATCAGGGAGGAACAAATGCAAGTAAATCAATTATCTTGTTGTTAAAAAGATTAGGCTAAGTGAACCGAAAGGTCCCTTTCATTATAAAATTCCAATTCCAGGCACGTGGGTGGCTCAGTCTGGTTAAGCATCCAACTCTTGATTTAAGCTCAAGGTCTGATCTCAGGGTCATGAGATGAAGCCTCAGGTGAGCCCTGGGCTGGGCATGGAGCCTGCTTAAGATTCTCTCTTTCCCTCTCTCTCTGCCCCTTCCAAACCCACTTATGAGCACTCATGTGCATGCTTTCTCTCTCAAAAAGAAAGAAAGAAAGAAAGTAATTTAGTTCCAAGATTATATGTTAAGCATTTAGAATAGCAGGTCTGCAAGCTTACTAAGAAGTAATTGTGGTAGACATAAAAAATGGTTCCCCAAGATGTCCACATATGAATCCCTAGGATGTGAATATATTACCTCACATGGCAGAATGAACTGAGCCAGTGTGATTAAAGATCCATGCATAGTCAGATTAACCTGGATTATCCAGGTAGGCCCAATCTAATCACAAAGATCCCTCAAAGGGAATAAAAGAGTCAAGGGAGACAGAGAAAAGGAGATGTGATTATAGAATCAATGATGTGATTGCTGTCTGTGTCACAAGCCCAAAACTGTGCACAGCATCTAGAATCTGAAAAAGACAAGGAAGCAGATTCTCCCCTAGAGCCTCCAGAAGGCCTGCAGCCCTGTCAACACCTTGATTTTAATTCCATAAGACCCACTTTGGATTTCTGACCTCTAGGCCTATAAGATAATAAATTTGTGTTGTTTTAAGCTGTTGTTTATAGTAATTTGTTACAGCAACAATAGAAGCTATTGTAACATTTTACTCTCAATTATCATAACTGGTTTCCTTGGTAATTTCTTCTGCAGTTTATTTTATGCATTTAAAATTTTTTTCTTTTCTGCCACTTACTAGCTGTTATGACCTACAGCAAATCATTGCCACTCTGCTTCTTCATCTACAAAATGAGAATAAGAAATCCACACCCCAGGGCTGTTGTGAGAATTAAATAAGATAATTTATGTAAGGATTACAGAGCACCAGGCTCATTAGGAAACAACAAAATGTTCTTTCCATTGCCTGTCTCTCCAAACCCTTATGATTACAGATTTCCTAATGAATTTCAAGATGATAATCAGTGTGTGACATCAGGACACTTTCCAGACCCAACCAGTGTTGTTAAATCTTAATTGGAGCTGCTGCTAAAAATATCTAACACCAGTTGCTTAATCTGACTTTGACATTGAAATGTTTAAGTGCTGACCGTGTGTTTGGAAGCCTAGTTCCAGTTTTGACTAGTATTTTCTGAATAGCTTTGGCTAAATAATTTGTTTCTATTTGCAACGTTGTTCCCTTCCTTTTGAGTAACCTTCATTTAGGCACATAAGTTCAAATATGATTTACAATTGATATGGTGATTAAGACAAAAATTAAGTGATAAGGTATTTTTCTAGAAAGGATACACAATAAATGTTATCGTCTTAATGATTAAATTGTGCTTACTGAACCCCATATTCTGCCAGTGTCTTAAATGGTCCCTTGTTGTTAATTAGGTACCTTTGAAATCATTATCCTTTGGGTTTCTATTTGGTATCAGGGAAGTGTGACATATTAAGTAGCTGGGCTATCCAGGTATCAAAGGTTAGTGCATTATAAATCAATAAATATTTATCAAATTCCTACTTTTCTATAAAATCCCTGAGGGCAGGGATCATGTGTTTTTCATTCCTCCCATTTGTGGATCGCAAATTATCTGGAACATATAAAGTTCAGTGACATGTAATCAAAACTTTAAAAGCAGGATAAGAAACCCCCAAACTACAAACAGATTATATTACAAAGGTTTCCCTTTTCTTAGCATAGTTTTCTATAGAAATATGAATGTGTTTCTTTAGAAATAACTATGTAAATAGAAATGTAATAGAAATATGTTAATAATCATGACATATTACAATGTATGCTTATAAGTAGCTATCATGTTACATATATGTGAAGTTTCCAAGCTGGCCCATAAACTCCAGTTGATCCCATAATAAAGTAACCAGACTGCTACTTTATTTTAAGTATCATTAGATATATTTTAATATATGATAAGACTCTTAAGGATTGTCACTAGGCCAGCTTTCCCTACACAGCAAAACTCTGATACATGCCACTGCTAATTCCCCAAGCAAGATCCTGAAGCTGGGTTGGGACATAGCAGAGAGACAGAAGGCATAGGGCATTCTTATGGGTAGTATTTTGATGGCAGGAAAGGGAACTAAGAGACTTTAGTTTGCATTGTTCTGGCTCCCAGAAAATAATACTAATAACAGTCTCTGCCAAAGTTAGTCTTTCTGATTTATAATGAATTTTCATGTGCAGTAGGCATTTATAACCTGGGGTCTATGGGATGTCTAGCGGATCCTGTGGAAGGAGTTCTGAAGTTCAGGAGTGACTCCTCTGAAGGGTAGGCTAAGTCTAGACTATCTGCACACTTTTTTATTCTTATCATTATGTTCAGTTAGCCTCTGAACACTTTTTTTTTTAAGAAAGTATGATTCTCAAAGGGCTCTGTGACTCAAACGAGTTAATAGCCCAAGAGACATGGTCTCAATTGTCCCCATAGCCACTTGATGGGGGAAATAATATAAGCATTATTATCTCAAGGTCCTCCCCCATTCAGAAGCCATTGGTAACAGGTAGTGGCCCTACAAAGTCCACCAGCCACATGACCAGGTGAGTGAGGGTCAAAGTACACAGGAGTGTGAGCAGGACAGGTGGCTGGTGAGGGAAGAACTGGAAGGAATAAAAAGGTAGGTAGAGGGAATTCCCACAGGAAAATCTTGTGAGAAAGTGGAAAGAAGAAAGGGGAGATGGAGTGGACTTGAAGGAATGAGAAAAGCCTGAAAAATAGTAAGACTATATTTTTATCTAAGGGACACAAAAAATACCTGTAAAAGTCACAGTCACTCGCTGAAGGAGCTCATATCCTTGAAGGGACATGGAGAAGTTGGGACAAACACATAGATTAGAGGGACGCCTGGGTGGCTCAGTTGGTTAAGCAGCTGCCTTCGGCTCAGGTCATGATCCCGGCATCCTGGGATCGAGTCCCATATCGGGCTCCTTGCTCGGCAGGGAGCCTGCTTCTCCCTCTGCCTCTGCCTGCCACTCTGTCTGCCTGTGCTCACTCACTCTCCCTCTCTCTCTCTCTCTGACAAATAAATAAATAAATAAATAAATCTTAAAAACACATAGATTAGAACTACAAGTTGACTAAAAGTAAATACTATTTTATGGCTCCCACAGTAATGATGTCAGTGTACATAATAGGGGCTCAGTAAACATTTTTTACATTTTGTACAACATTTTCATGTTGATATCACGTTGTATATCATGTTGATAGTAGACACCATGAGAATAAAAATAGAATTAGTGATCAATGTGTGGTACTGTTCACTGCCATACATGGTTAGATAAAAGCATGGATTAACAGCGGGAAAGCCAGAGAGACGAGACGACTTTGGCTGTACCAGAAAAGATGGGTAATATTTTATGAAACAAAGATGCAGTCAAGGGAATGTTTAGACAAATGTTGGGGAATATAGTGATATTTGTCTGATTAAAACTCAGGGAGTGAAAGCAGGAAGGGAGCCCTATGAATCAAAATTCCTTATGTGACAGGGGAGGTGATATGCCCATTACACTACATTACATTACATTAGTTCAGGGCTATAGTCAGTTCTCTTGGCTCCTGGACTTAGAATTTCCCCACTACTCCATGCTGCCATGTTTTAAAGTAGTGAGAAATAAAGCTAGGTAGATAAGGTGGGGCCTGATTAGCAGGGCATTGTATCTGGGAATAGAGGTTTGGGTATTGAAAATCCAAGGTATGAATAGAGGAACATCATAGAGGAGACACTGGCCGGTGAAGGAAAACTAATCCTGGGTTCACACAATGAAGAAAGAGTTAGTTCCATTCTACAATCAGTAAACACCTGATGCTTTGGCAAGTACCAAGCATCAGAATGAGAAATTTGGCATCTGGGGATTTAACGTAAACACTAAAGATAACCAGGGCACACAGCAGTGTGGCCCAGACCTTGGACAGCAGCCAAACATTCATGAGTATCAAAGACACTTCCCAGTCACAGCACAGAAAGCACGGATAGACTGGATGTCTGTGGATGTACAGAACAATTTCACATGCTTGACACATGAGTGGAAAATGTCTCTTTAAGGAAAGTCTTATTAATCATTATTTTAAACTATGTGACTCATGATTTTTTTTCCCCAAGCCCTGTAAGATGCCTTGTGCCTGAGATGCTAGCTTCACAATATAGCCTTCCACAGTCATAGAAAACATGTTTCCCACAGATAAGATTCATGTGATGGCAAATCCATCACTTTAATCATTTTTAACCATCCCTCGACATTGTTTAGAATGGTTGCAAGCTTTTCCTTGACAATGGTCACCGTGACTGAATCACGGACTTCCATAACACATTGAAGGAAAAGGCAAAAGACCCTTAGGTCATCCTTATATTTCTGTTTTAAAGGCAGAGTCATCAGGGTTCAAGGTGTTTTTTCAGGAAAGATTTACATACAGTGAAATGCACTGTACCTCAGTGTAAGTTCAGTAAGATTCCGTGAAGGCATGCCACCCAACCTACCCATGCCCCTGTAAACTACAGAACATTTCAATCACCTCAGGAAGTTTCCTCACACCAAATTCTACCCCACGCCAGGCAACTGGTGTTCAGACTTCTTTTATTTTTTAAGATTTTATTTATTTATTTGACAGATAGAGATCACAAGTAGGCAGAGAGGCAGGCAGAGAGAGAAAAGGAAATAGGCTCCCTGCTGAGCAGAGAGCCCAATGTGGGGCTCGATCCCAGGACCCTGGGATCATGACCTGAGCCGAAGGCAGAGGCTAAACCACTGAGCCACCCAGGCGCCCTGGTGTTCAGACTTCTATCAGCATAAATCAGGTCTGCCTGTTCTAGTACCTCATATAAGCAGAATCGTGAATGGATACTGTTATCTTGTCTGGTATTTTCAGTCAGCATACTATTCTTCAGTATTTGTCCATGTTGCTGTATCTGTGTCAGTAGTTCTTTTCGTTTGGGGGCAGTATGTCATTGTATAAATATACCACAGTTTATCCATCCTACTGTTGATGGACATTTGGATGGTTTCTAGATTTTGGAAATTATAAATAAAGCAGCTATGAACAATCTCATGCTAATTTTTTGTGGACATGTGATTTAATTTCTCTTGAATAAACACATAGAAGAGGCTGTGTTGGGCATAGGATAGATACCTATTTAACTTTATAAGAAGCTGCCAGTTTTCCAGAGAGATTATACCATTTTACATTTGCACCAGCAACGTATGAGGATTTTAATTGTTTCATATCCTTGCCAGTGTTTGGTGGTGTCGGTATTTTCCATTTTAGCTATATAGTAGGTGTGTATTGGCGTCTCATAATGATTTCAATTTGCATTTGCATGTTGAAAGTTATACCGAGCACTTTTATATGTGTTTATTGCCATTTAAACATCTTTGTATATGTGTGTGATATGTCTCTTTATGTGTGTGCCAGTTTTCTGGGTGGTAGGGCATTTTGTCTTTTTATTTTTGATTTGCTAGAGAACTTTATGTGGCATTGTGAATATTTTCTTCCCATCTGTTTTTTGACAAGCAGAAAATTTTTATTTTCGGTATCTAATTTACCAGGTCTCTTCTTTTTTTTTTCTTTTAAAAATTATTTTTTTATTATTATGTTCAGTTAACCAACAGGCTTTTTTCTTCTATGGTTAGTGCTTTTTGTGTTCCAAGAAATCTTTGTCTATGCCAAGTTACAAAGATAATTGGTTATGCTTTCTTCTAGAAACTTCATAACTTTAGCTTTTATGTTTAGGTTGATGATCCATTTTAAGCAATTTTTTTCTGTATACATGAGGTAGAGATCAGGGTTCATTTTTTTCCCACATGAATGTCCAGTTGTTGAAGCATTGCTTATTGAAAAGTCTTTCCACTGCCCACTGAACAGCCTTGGTGCCTCTATCAAAAAATCACGTAGCTTTATATGTGCCTGTATGTTTCTGGACTAATTTCTGGACTCTTAACCCAGTCTCATCGTCCTTTTTTCCATCCTTATACCAATTTCAAACTGTCTTTATTCTGTAGGATTATAGTAAGTGTCCAATCATGTCCAAGATTGCCTTGGCTATTCTTTTTTTTAATTAATTTTTTTTATTTTTTTATAAACATATAATGTATTTTTATCCCTAGGGGTGCAGGTCTGTGAATCGCCAGTTTTACACACTTCACAGCACTCACCATAGCACATACCCTCCCCAATGTCCATAACCCCACCACCCTCTCCCTACTCCCCTCCCCCGGGCCACCCTCAGTTTGTTTTGTGACATTAAGAGTCTCTTATGGTTTGTCTCCCTCCTGATCCCATCTTGTTTCACTTATTCTTTCCCTACCCCCCAAACCCCCCACGTTGCATCTCCACTTCCTCATATCAGGAGATCATGATAGTTGTCTTTCTCCGATTGACTTATTTCGCTAAGCATAATACCCTCTAGTTCCATCCACGTCATCGCAGATGGCAAGATTTCATTTCTTTTGATGGCTGCATAGTATTCCATTGTATATATATACCACATCTTCTTTATCCATTCATCTGTTGATGGACACCTAGGTTCTTTCCACAGTTTGGCTATTGTGGACATTGCTGCTATAAACATGTGGGTGCATGTGGCCCTTCAGATCACTAGGTTTGTATCTTTAAGGTAAATACCCAGTAGTGTGATTGCTGGGTCATAGGGTAGCTCTATTTTCAACTTTTTGAGGAACCTCCATGCTGTCTTCCAGAGTGGTTGCACTAGCTTGCTTTCGCACCAACAGTGTAGGAGGGTTCCCCTTTCTCTGCATCCTCGCCAGCATCTGTCATTTCCTGACTTGTTAATTCTAGCCATTCTGACTGGTGTAAGCCATTCTGACTGGTATCTCATTGTGGTTTTGATTTGTATTTCCCTGATGCCGAGTGATGTGGAGCACTTTTTTCATGTGTCTGTTGGCCATCTGGATGTCTTCTTTGCAGAAATGTCTGTTCATGTCCTCTGCCCATTTCTTGATTGGATTATTTGTTCTTTGGGTGTTGAGTTTGCTAAGCTCTTTATAGATTCTGGACACTAGCCCTTTATCTGATATGTCGTTTGCAAATCTTCTCCCATTCTGTCAGTTGCCTTGGCTATTCTAAGTACTCTGCATTTACATATGAATTTTAGGACCAGTCTGTTAATTTCGACCAAAGAGCCCACTGAGATTTTGACTGGGATTTCACAGAACCTGAAGAAAAAGTTGGGAAGAACTGGCATTTTAGCAATATTGCACCTTCTAATTCATGAACATTCTCCCAATATTTCTAGGTCTTTAATTTCCCTCAGGAATGTCTTATAGTTTTCACTGTACAGTTCCTTTACATTTTCCATTAGATTGATCCCTAAGTATTTTGTTTCTGATGTTATTAGAAATTATTTTTAATTCATATTCCATTTAGGTCCCTTTGCCTTCTGGTCTTCTTAATATACTCTGAAATACTTAATACACTGAACACTCTGTATCGGATGGCACATAAATTTTGTTTAAGCCACCAAATGTGATTGAGGAAACTCAGGAAGAAAAAACAGTTTATGAGAAATAAGTGAGAAATCCGGTGGGTGGAGCATGTAAGGAAGCATACTAAAGGTATGCTGTGGCCTTTGACTTTCTCCCTTTCTTCTTCCTGCAGCGGGACTCAGTGCTCACAGATGGAGCAGACATTTTAAGAGTGTGAGAATGAAGAAAAATGAGAAAGCCAGAAGGATCTCTGGTCCCTGAAGGCATCGTGAATCTACCATACCACCCTACTTTATCTACCTCCAGATTTCTTGCTATGAGGAAAATAAAAGCTATTTATTTGAACTAGTATGGTGGAGAGGTGCCCTCCTTACTTAAGTTTCTGATTCCACAGCTTGGGGTAGGGCCCTGGAGCCTGCATCTTTAGGACCAGCTTCAAGTGATTCTCATGATGGTAACCCAAGGATCATCCTGAAGGAACTCTTCTTTGGCATGTGTAAATAGGAGATTTCATGATAACTGGACTGCAAGGGTAGCAATTCAAGTAACAAATTACTAGGAATTTATAAGTAACAAATTACTAGCAATTCAAGTAACAAATGACAGGGTGCCTAGGTGGTTCGGTTGATTAAGTGCCTGACTCTTGATTTTGGCTCAGGTCATGGTCTCAGGGTCGTGGGCTTGAGCCCTGTCTCCAGCTCCATACTTAGCCTGGGGTCTGGTTGTCCCTCTCCCTCTGCTCCCCAACCTCTCACTCTGCAATCCACATGTTCCCCAGCACTAGGTCAATGCACCCCCCCTTCCAAAGGTACACAAAATAACAGTTGAGTAAATGCGCAAATGAATAAGTGAGCAGTGTTGAAGATAGTCTTAATTTCACAGAAGATTGTAGGTATTTGTTTCCTAGGACTGTCAGAACAAATTGTCACAAATTTGGTGACTTAAAACAACAGAGATTTATTCTGTCATAGTTCTGGAGGCTAGCGGTCTGAAATCAAGCCAGGCCGTGCTCCCTTTGAAGGCTGTGAGGAAGAATCCTTCCTCTTCTCCTAGCTTCTGATGGCTCCAGCAATCCCTGGTGTTCCTTGGGCTATAGCCCCTTCACTCCAATCTTTCACTCCATCATCACATGACCTTCCCCCTCTGTGTGTGTTTTGTGTCCTCTTCTCTTCTTAGAAGGACACCGGTCATTGGATTGAACACCCACCTTGGTCCGCTATAACCTAACCTTAACTAATTACACCTGCTAAGACTTTATTCCCAAATGAAGTTACCTTCAGGTGAATGTGAATTTGAGGGAGGACACTATTCAAACTACTACATTTTGTTTGCAGGACATTCTTCAGAATGCTTCAAGAGTATTTTTTTTTTTTTTGCCAATACATCTTTAACAGTTCGTAGGACTTGTAACTTAATTATATTTGCCAAAGCATAACCTGGAGAACTAAAAGAAATTTGGGTATGGTCATATAACCAATATCAATTATGGTTGAAGTATCCTGGAATATGAAGGGCAGCCAGAAAAACAGGAATAGGAAAATGCCCACATTTTCACAAGAAAAATAAAGACAAATCCAGGAACTGCTGTTTCCTGCCAACTCTGTGCATATGTAAATGGCTGGGACCCGGTTGGTTAGTTTCCTGTATAGTCTCCTGTTCCCAAGGAATGCCCTTGGGCTCAGCAGTTTGCATGAGTTGTTTATTAAGGGTTAGGAACACTATTCCTTTGCTCATGGTAAGTAGATAAGGATCTGAGAGAGGTTTCTTGAGGGTTTTAATTAAAATAAACTGCTGACATTTAGTGGTTTCTTGCTGAACTTTCATTGTTCCATTAAATGTTCAAATATCACAGAAGCATGAGGATTTAGCTCCACCCACTTTATTGGGGTATTAACATTGACAAAACTGTAATAGATTTTAAGTGTACAATGTAATGCTTTGATATATATATATATATATCATATATATATATATATATATATATGGGGAAAATTTGTTTTGAGAGAGAGAAAGCCGGAGCGGGGAAGAGGGGCAAAGGGAGAAGGAGAGAGAATCTTAAAACAGATTCCATGCCCAGCACAGAACCTGAAATGGGGCTTAATCTCTCGACCCCAGAATCAAGACCTGAGCCAACAACCATGAGTCAGACACTTAACCAACTGAGCCACCCAGGCACCCTGGGCAATATTCACCACAGTCAAGTTAATTAACACACCCATCACATCACATAGTTACTTTTTCTTTTGGTGAAAATGCTTGAGATCTACTCCCTTAGCTATATTTAAGTGTATAAGACAGTATTATTAACTCCAGTCACCGTGCTGTACCCTAGACCCTCAGAACCTGTTCATCTTGTAACTAAAAGTTTGTGCCGTCTGACCCACGTCTCCTTCAGCCCCCAGCCCTCATCAGTCACCTTTCCTTTCTCCATTTCTATGAGTTCAGCCTTTTTGTTTGTTTGCTCAGATTCCACCTGGGAGATCACAAAATATTTGACTTTATCTGACTTACTTCCCTGAGCAAAATGCCCTCCAGTTTCATTCACGTGGTTGCAAGTAGCAGGATTTTCTTTTTTATGGCTGAATAATAGTCAAATATATATATATATATATAATACAATATAATATATAAGAATATTATATGTCATGTATTTCTATGATATCTGTACTCATAAATACATATTTCATTACCATTCAGTTATCAATGGACACTCAGATTGCTTCCATATCATGGCTATTGTGAATAATGCTACTGTGAATGTGGAGTACAGATAATCTCTTCCAGATAGCAAGTTCATTTCCTTAGGATACATACCCAGCAGTGAATGGCTGGATCATACAGTAGTTCTATTTTTAATGTATGGGAGGTCAGAGTCTCTGACCTCCCACACTGTTTTCCATAGCAGCTGCACAAATTTACATTCCCACGAACAGTGCCCAAGGGTTCTCCTTTCTCCACACCCTCTCCAACACTTGCTGTCTCTTGTCTTTATGATAATAGACATCTTAATAAATGTGAGGTGATAGCTGATTTGCATTTCCCTGATAGGAGTGATGTTGAGCATCTTTTTGTAGAACTGTTGACCACTTGCATGTCTTCTTTGGATAAATGATTGTTTAGATCCTTGCCCATTTTTTTAAATTTTTTAATTTTTTTATAAACATATAATGTATTTTTATCCCCAGGGGTACAGGTCTGTGAATCGCCAGCTTTACACACTTCACAGCACTTACCATAGCACATACCCTCCCCAATGTCCATAACCCTACCCCCCTCCTCCCACCAACCCTCAGTTTGTTTTGTGAGATTAAGAGTCACTTATGGTTTACCTCCCTCCTGATCCCATCTTGTTTCTTTTATTCTTTTCCTACCTCCCAAGCCCCCCAAGCATCTCTGCACACGAATGTTTATAGCAGCAATGTCCACAATAGTCAAACTATGGGAAGAACCTAGATGTCCATCAACAGATGAATGGATAAAGAAGAGGTGGTATATATACACAATGGAACACCATGCAGCCATCCAAAGAAATGAAATCTTGCCATTTGCAACAACGTGGATGGAACTAGAGGAACTATGCTTAGTGAAATAAGTCAATCGGAGAAAGACAACTATCATATGATCTCCCTGATATGAGGAAGTGGAGATGCAACGTGGGGGGTTTTGGGGATAGGGAAAGAGTAAGTGAAACAAGATGGGATCAGGAGGGAGACAAACCATAAGAGTCTCTTAATCTCACAAAACAAACTGAGGGTGGCCCTGGGAGGAGGGGAGTAGGGAGAGGGTGGTGGGATAATGGACATTGGGGAGGGTATGTGCTATGGTGAGTGCTGTGAAGTGTGTAAACATGGCGATTCACAGACCTGTACCCCTGGGGCTAATAATACATTATATGTTTATTAAAAAATTTAAAATTAAAAAAAAGGAGAGCTCTGGCTGCTGTATAGAGAACAAATCCTTGGTACACCTGGGGGTTCCAGTTAAAAGCTAGAGTCATCTGAACAGGAGGTAATGGTGAAGACAATGACAGTGGAGAGCTGGGGGCATACCCAAGAAAGTTTCTGGACCTAGAACGGACAGCACTTGCTGAGGACTGGTAATTGAAGAGTGAGAAAGGAAGAATGCCAGATTGACACCTGCGACTTGTTCTTGAAAGGCTGGGCAGGCAGCAATGCCAGTTTCTGGATGGAGCAAACTGAAAGAGGCTGTCCCCGTGGTCTTTCCATGGCGCCCTGTGAGCTGATGGAGCGCAGACAGGAACGTGGGCCTACAAATGTGCTCCCTTCGCTTTGGTGATAGGAAACACCAGGGGCCAACTTGGCCTGGTCCTCTCCTGCAATTCTCCTAATGACTCCACGAGGTGGGTCCTCTAATACCCTGAGACAGAAAGCAGGTAAGAAATTAAGCAACACCAACAAGGTCCCAGCACGGGTCTTCTTCCTCTTCCTCTTCCTCTTCCCCTTCTTCTTTTTTTTTTCCATGGAAGATAATTTGCTTATTTATGCAATGAATGAAAACACACCTCCGGACGCCTTCCATGACGAGGCATTGTTCTGGAGTGACGATGATGACGACGGCAACGACGACGACGACGACGACAATGAAGCAACAGCCAGGAAGTTTTAAACTCTATGTGGCGGGCAGTCTGTTGAGGACTTCACATACATAAAATTCTGGAACTCTCCAGCAGTTCTGTGAGAGGTATAATTATTGTCACCGTGTAAAGATAAACTGAAGCTCAGAGAGCTTAAGTGACTTGCCTTGGGTAGCAGGGTGGAGAGGATGAAGCCAGGGGTGGAAATCTCCCCAGAAGAACTCCTGACAAACTAAATCCGTGTCCGTCCTTCTAAGCTCTGTCCCCTCCTCATCTCTCACGGCGCCGGTGCTCCGCGTTGAGCACCTGGAATGTGCTTTATAAACCTGCTCCACCAGATCATTCAGATGGGGTGTGTGTGTGTGTGTGTGTGTGTGTGTGTGTGTGTGTGTGTTGGGGGGAGGCTGTTGTGGGGTCACTTTGAGAGAAGCCACTCTGGTGGCTGGAATTTAAAAGACTGTTTGGAGCCACAGAACGTCTGGACTAGGTGGAGCCTTCGAAGCCACCCAGCTGGGCATCGGTAATTTTCTTGTGAGGAAACTGGGGTGTGGAGAATTCAGCTCCACGTTGTGAATTTACTGCTGTAGAAATTGAAGGCCAGATAATTTCAGTGAAGCACGCCCCGGGTGGCACAGTTCTTAGCCGGTCGAGCTGCTGCGTCCACAGGCCCAGCTCTGTCTCTCCCTGACGCCTTCACACTCTGTCTCTCCCTGACAGATCTGCCCGGGATTCCACCGCGACGGCCCACGCGCCTGCCCTCAGGATGCAGTGCACCCGAGGACTGCTTCGCCCGGGCTCACACCACGCGGGGCTTGTGTCACCCTGCACCGGTTAGCGTCTCTCTGGGACGCAGCTTCGTCCTAGAGCAGGCAGAAGCCAGGACTCCCAGGTCCATCGTGCAGGTGATGTGAAATTTAGGTAAGTAAGACTTTCACAGGACAAGGCCTGGCAGACACACTCAGAACAAATAATTCCCAATAAATAGATGTGTTAGACCATATCTTGAAGTATTCCTTTCCAAGCTTTGCCTTTTCTCAGGAACCCCTTTTTCCCTCTGTTCCCACTCACATTTACCAGGCTTATGGCTTGTGACCTCGGGAGGGAGGTAACAGGAGAGAGCAGGACGAGCCTGTCCAGCTTCCCGAAATTCTTCCTCAAAGCCCAATCCCCAGGATCAGGGAGGAATCCCGGGTACACGCTAACGGTCTGGGCAAGAAGCCTGGGGTTAGAACAAAACGGGAAATTTGGCAAAAATGTGGGAGCAGGGGTGAGGGGTAATTGGGGAGTTTGGGTGGTAGATCCAGACTCTGTGGGGCCTGGGACTTAGCAATCTGTGGCCATCTTTAAGGGGTCAAAAAGTATAAACTACCAGTTATAAGATAAATAAGTCAGGGGGATATAATTACAGCATGGGGCCTACAGCTGATATGACTGTGGTACATATCTGAAAGTTCCTAAGAGGGTAGATCTGAAAAGTTCTCATCTCAAGAAAAAAGCAATCTGTAACTGTGTGTGACGATGGATGTTACTAGACTCTTATGGTGATCATCCCGCACTATATGCAAATGTGGAATCATTATGTTGTGTGTCTGAAACTAATATAATGTTATATGTCAACTGTACCTCAAAAAATGGGAAAAACAATATAAAATTACAAATATAAAAATAGGAACAAAAGCAAATACATTTCTAGAATAAGAAAAGAAATCCCACATATGGTTAATTAAAAAAAAAGAAAACCTCATACATATCACAAACATTACAAAATAGAAAAATAACAATATTATTTAACACCTATTTAAGAACTTTTCTTCATATTTAGCTGCATATCCTTGGATCCCCTCTATATGTGACAATTTTATAGTATCCTTTTCTACATGGAGTGTAGGAATATGATTCAGTCTCTCCTCTAACATGTTAGAGGATTTCTTGACATTGGTTTTTATGATCGGGGCTTGGAACGTAGAAAACGTGCAACTTCACAGAACTCTTACTGGTCTTAATATTGCTACTGGTTTGTGGCCTACAAGCATAAGAATTCTGATAAACTCAAATCTGTGTGTTGCCATCTGGTTTTTTAAAAGATTTTACTTATTTCTTAGAGAGAAAGCATGTGTGAGAGTGGGGATGGGCAGAGGGAGAGGGAGAAACAGGCTCCACACTGAGCAGGGAACCCAACGCGGGGCTCGATCCCAGGACTCTGAGATCATGACCTGAACTGAAGGCAGACGCCTAACCGACTGAGCCACTCAGACACCCTTCCATCTAATTTTTTTTAATAATTTTTTAAAATATTTTTTATTTATTTATTTGACAGAGATCACGGTAGACAGAGAGGCAGGCAGAGAGAGAGAGAGAGGGAAGCAGGCTCCCTGCTGAGCAGAGAGCCCGATGCGGGACTCGATCCCAGCACCCTGGGATCATGACCTGAGCTGAAAGCAGCAGATTAACCCACTGAGCCACCCAGGCGCCCCTCCATCTAATTTTTTAATTTAAAAAATATACATAACAGCGACAAAACAGGGTTTTAATTTTTTTCATCTATGGGGCATTAAGGACAAAGAACAAATTACTGTCTCCCTTGGTCTTATGCAGAAGAAACGAAGTTGCATTGATCTCTTTAAAAAAATGTTTTTATGTGAAAAGTGTGGTTTTTAAAATTTTTTTATTTTTTAATAAAAATATAGTGTATTTTTATCCCCAGGGGTACAGGTCTATGAATCGCCAGGTTTGAAAAGTGTGTTTAACTGTAATGTTTTGGAAAATCCTCAGCCTGCAACCACTTGGTTTTAAAATTTCTTGATCAAAAAATCGAAACATGGTGTCAGAGAAATTACTTATTTGTCATTTTTAAGATTAATGAATCGAGTGACAGGAGATTCTTTTGGAAACTCCCAGGAGGGCCAAAATGAGACATAAGCATCAGATAAGACCTTGCCTACTTGTCAGGTACCCACCTTGCGACCAACATTGGAGAACCAGGCTGTCCTTCCTTTTTTTTTTTTTTTTAAGATTTTATTTATTTGACAAACAGATCATAAGTAGGCAGAGAGGCAGGAAGAGAGAGGAGGAAGCAGGCTCCCCCCTGAGCAGAGAGCCCGATGCGGGGCTCGATCCCAGGACCCTGAGATCATGACCTGAGCCAAAGGCAGAGCCTTTAACCCACTGAGCCACCCAGGCGCCCCCAGGCTGTCCTTCTTTTCCTTCTTACTCTTGGTTCTGTGTTCTTGTCCCACAGGAAGTTCCCCCTTGCAAGATATGCACCCTCTATTTTAGATCTGTTCTGCCAAAAGGAGATCTAACCCAGAAAAGCTGAGTACCCCTGAGGTTGAATGATGAACGGTGTAATGATTAAGACCTGGAGGCTAGAATACAGGCCTGCAGCAAGATTCTTGCTTTGAAAGTCCATGGAAACAGCTTAATGATTCTGTGTGTTTTTGAATGGGAAGCACGTGTCTCAGCGATTTGAACTTGTGTTGAATATGATGTTTCACTAAATGTCTCTAAACTCTCAGGATGCCTGGCTGGCTCTTCAGTAGAACATGTGACTCTGGATTTCTGGGTCATGAGTTCAAGTCCCATGTTGGGTGTAGAGATTACTTTAAAAAAAAAATATATATATATATAAAAAATATATATATATATAACATACACATAGGGTCTTCAAAAGGAGACTGTGGGGGTGCCTGGGTCGTTCAGTGGGTTAAGCCTCTGCCTTCAGCTCAGGTCATGATCTCAGGATCTTGGGATTGAGTCCCACATGGGGCTCTCTGCTAGGTGGGGAGCCTGCTTCCTCCTCTCTCCTTGCCTGCCTCTCTGCCTACTTGTGATCTCTCTCTGTCAAGTAAATAAAATCTTTAAAAAAAAAAAAGGAGCCTGTGCACCATATGTGTGTGTGTGTGTGTGTGTGTGTGTGTATCTCCATCCCACTCCGAAGCTCTTTTCTAACGTATGGCACATTTATAATGAATGTGCTGTGTTATGTAGTATATTCTGAACCAAATGTTAATCAGACATTGTTGAGAACTGAAGCCTCCATTTTAAAATATACATGCCTGGGGGCGCCTGGGTGGCTCAGTGGGTTGGGGCCTCTGCCTTTGGCTCGGGTCATGATCCCAGGGTCCTGGGATCGAGCCCCGCGTCGGGCTCTCTGCTCAGCGGGAAGCCTGTTTCCTCCTCTCTCTCTGCCTGCCTCTCTGCCTACTTGTAATCTCTGTCTGTAAATGAAATCTTTAAATATATATATATACATGCCTGAAGGTTAAAAGTAGCTTTCTGCACACTAGCTATGGATGCCTTACTTTTGTAACTTGGTTTCTCCTCCATGCCTCTCACCCTTGCAGTGCCCACCATCAGAGAACATGCTTACATCACCATGGGACACTTGGTCCTGTACCTCCATGTTAAGAGGCCGGAGGAGGGGTGCCTGGCTGGCTCAGTCCTTAAGCCTCTGCCTTCGGCTCAGGTCATGATCCTAGGGTCCTGGGATCAAGCCCCGCATCCAACTCCCTGCTCCGCAGGAAGCCTGTGTGTCCCTCTCCCACTCCCCCTGCTTGTATTCCCTCTCTCTCTCTCTCTCTTTCCTCTCTCTGTGTGTCAAATAAATAAATGATATCTTAAAAAAAACACAAGAGCCCAGGGGAATCCAGTGGCTAGCCATACAAGTATCTCTATAATTCCTAAGCCTGAATGACTAGCAAGAACGTAACCACACACAGAAGAGAATGCGATCACATAAATGTATCCCACCAAATCAGACTAAATGTATCCCATCTTAACCTCACCTATCGACTCCCCAAAATGTCCACATCTACACCCTACCAGAGGGGAAGGTGGCATAGAGTGACACAGCGATCTTAACCATTTGTGGGTAAATCATCTTACTTTTGAAAATTTTACAAAACCACATGATCTTGTGAAACCGCTGTGAAAGGTGTCACCCAGGGTCTTCAAAAGGAGCCTATGCACCTGACAACCTGAAGCTTAAACTTTGTCACCATCACAGTAGATCCGCTTCTCAGAACAGGAAAGTGACTCACAAGCCAATGCTCTCCAAAGGTGAACTTTTGTGCGAATGGAGCCATCATGCCTTAATTCGGCGGGGTGAGATGGTTCACGTTTAGTCCCCTGAGAGCAGAACAGCCTGACCCTGGAAAGTCATTTCTGGACCAATAGTTATTTACTGTGCACCTCCTTGCCCAGGCACTGTGCTGAGCATCAGGCCAGACAAAAGGAAACATGGTCCCCTGCTCTCCAGGGAGTCACCTTCGGAGAAGTGGATCTCTGTACCCTGTGGCATGTGCTACGTGTGAGAAGGAACAGATGTTAATGGCACACCAACAGTGGCATGAATTCCTTCAGATGGAGGGAGTGGGGGGGGATGGTGGGGAAGGAGGAGGGGGTGATGCCTGAGCTGAGTTTAGGCGTAAACTATTTAGGTAGGTAGAGATAAGAGATAAGAATTCTCTTCTGCCTTCTCTCTGGGCTGGGATAGGTCATCTTCTGCAGTGATTTCCTAAAGCCTAAAGGTGGATGGACCAGCCAGGTGGATAAAGTCATCCAGTGGGCAGAAGGAAGATGGGGAGTGTGTTCAGAGAGTACTAACTGCAGCCATAAAAAGGAAGTGATGAAATCCCTAAACCCTCCCTTTGGAAATGTAAGGTCTCTTTGCCCACGAAAGCACCCCCTGGTGGAGACATCTAGTAACACAAATATGCTCACACAGCTTCTCTGAAAAGCCCCAGCTGCTTACTTGCACCTCTCTAACCCTGAGAGCTCTAAACTATGCATTTGTGTATTTTACTTATAAATCTTGGAAAAGAGTTACAGTGCTAATATGCTATGTACTTCATTATATATATGCAGATAGAGAAATTAAAGATACAGGACACAAAAAATGAATTGAAAGAAGAAAAATTTAGTATTTCCCCTCCTCCCCCACTGGGACCATCATGCATACTTATGGGGTACATGGCATCATTTTGGAGACCTCCAAAAACTGGCATGTCAATTGTGCTTGACAGCAGCATGGGGCAGGGGGTTAACATGAAGACTCAGGAGTCAGCTGGTCTGGATGTGAACCCTGGCCACACCACTTCCTAAACCATGACAACGGTCATATCCTTTCTTTAAAAACATGAATGATAATTGTAAAATTGAAAAAGTTCCTTAATAGAAACCATTGAAATTAGTGCCTGGCATATGGTAAGCACTTTATAAATATTACCTATTATTTTCCTCAGTGCCACTATAAAATAATTTTAAATCTGGGGTGCCTTGCTGGCTCAGAATGTGGAACGTGGGACTCTTGATCTCAAGAGTCATGAGATCGAGCCCCACGTGGGACTTGGAGCCTACTTTAAAAATACTCTTCTAAATCTTTTTATTTTTAACATTGTCCTTTAAAATATTTTTAAAACCCAGGTGGGAAGAAAAGGAAAGAGAAGTCCAGAAGGACTTCCTGAAAAAGATGATGCCCAATTGAATTCGAATTTCAGAGTTTGCCGAGTAAACGTGAAGGCAACAAGAGTCAGCTCAGTTCTTTCTTAGCTGAACTATGTTAGTAGAACTTCTTCATACAAGTTAGTTCTTGCTCTTATGTCCTCTTCCTGTCTTTCATCCAAACTCCTCTCCAGAGCCTCTTAGTTGTTTCCAGGGGCTTTTCACTTACTGCCTAGAGGAATGTCACTTAACAGCTGATGTTTGCACACTCTCCCTTCTGTCTCCTCCATTTAGCCCCATAATCAAAGAGTAAAGCCAGTCCACCCCCCAGACTCCCCAGCAGTCAGAGGTGGCTTTGGGACCCAGAGGGGTCTTCTGTCCCAGAGGGGTTGGCAGAAGTCCAAGAGGCAGACGCTTCTTTCTCTTTGCTCTACACTCTGCCCTATTCTTCGTGCCTCCTCTTGCTCACAGAGCCTGGAATCGTGTCCATATTGAAGCCTCAAGGATAAAAGGGTCACACTAAGACTGAGAAGGAGCCTGGTTTACTGGGGAGTTCCCGGAACTACACAGACTACAAAGCCCTGCATGGATGGAGATAGATAGATAGATAGATAGATAGATCTATATCTATATCTATCTATATCTATATACCTCTCTACTCACTGTTGTGCTGCTGTTGGATGGGGGTTTTATTGCTTTCTGCCAAACAAATTCATGCCTCTGGATTGGCCATGTCGGTAAGGCATGTCTAATAGAGAGAGGAATGGAGAGAGAAAGATCCGTGGGGAATAGCAGTTCCCCTGAGGAGGCCTGGACATCCAAACCATTAGAAACCCAAGAACCTGGCGTGCCTGGGTGGTTCATTCTGTTGGGCATCTGGTGTTATGCCCGAGTTTTCACGTCCGAGAGACCACCAAGGAGCCAAGCACTGATGCAATCACACGAGGGTTTATTTGACAAGCTTAAGCTTGGGCCCAAGTATACTCGACGCAGCGGAGTAGGGACTTGGACCCCGAGCTTAGTTAAGGCAGGGGTGTTTATGGGCTCCTGTTACTAAAGCAGGGTGAGGGTCTTTGGAACCAAAGCAAGGTGGGGCTTCCTGTTACTAAAGCAGGATGGGGGTCCTTAGAACTAAAGTAGGGTGGGGCTTCCTAGAACTAAAGTAAAGTAAGGAAAGTTCAGCCCTTGAACGCAGGGGTCTGAGATGGCTGTACTTATGCCAAGGCTAAACCTGAGGTGGGATGGCCTTGATTTTTCTTAGCCTCCACACTGGTTCTTGGTCTCGGCTGGGGTCGTGATCTCCCAGGTCCTAGGATCAAGCCCAGTAGCAGGGGCATCCGGCTCTGCGCTCAGCAGGGATTCTGCTTGAAAATTCTGTCCCTCTGCCCTTCCCCCACTCCCGCTCGCTCTCTTGCTCTCTTTTTAAAATAAATAAATAAACCTTTAAAATAAAAAAAGAAAACAAAAGAAACCCAAGAACTTTACTCAGAGGCTGCAACAACTTTGGTGCTGATTGTTGCTGCCATCTAGTGGCAATAACTTGGAACTAAAACGCTCCCTTGGGCCATAAACTGTCTTTCCTGTAGATCTTTCTTCTTCCATCATTCATTCATTCACTCACTCACTCACTCACATGTTCATTCTACAAATATTTTATGAGAATGTACTATATGTGGCAGGTCCTCACAAATGCAATAAGGAAATACGGTAATGGGAGGAAATCCAGCTCCTATGTCCCTCGAAACTTACACACTTGTGTGAAAATAGCCATTAATCAAATTTAAAAATGAAATAAATATGACTGGAAAGGGTTCTAAGAGAAGAACATGGTGCTATGAGACTCACTGGTAGGGATTTTCCTCACTGGGGAGATGGATAGGAGGCCAGAGAAGGCTTTCCTGAGGATATTCTGATTGGTCTTAGGAAGGGAATTACCTGGGCAGTGAGACCAGTCATGAAAATGAACTGCAGCAAAGGGAGGGAGTGTGCTGAGTACACAGGAATAAGAGAAGACAACGTGTTTAGATTAGCACTTAATACTAGGCATTCTAGTTTTTTTTAAGATTTATTTATTTGACAGGGAGAGAGAGAGAGCACAAGTAGGCAGAGAGGCAGGCAGAGAGAGAGAGGGAAGCAGGCTCCCTGCTGAGCTGAGAGTCCAACACGGGGCTCAATCCGAGGACCCTGAGACCATGACCTGAGCTGAAGGCAGAGGCTTAACCCTCTGAGCCATCCAGACCCCCCAGCCTTCTAGTTTTTGAATTGAGACTGTGGTTGTTAATTATAATGGCCATAAAATTATTTTACCTGATAATAAGCTAAAAAGATATAGACTAACAGACAACTACAGAACACTCCACACCAACAGCAGAACACACGTGCTTCTCAAGTGCACATGGAATAGTCTCCAGGATAGAACATATGCCGGGTCATAAAATAAAGCCTCGATAAATCTAAAAGGATTGAAAATGTACATAGTATGTTCTCTGGCCACAATGCAATGAAATTACTAATGGATTAAAGTGAGGGCTTTTTAAATACAAATTTTATTAAATCTTGTTGTTTTTCAGTTTTTATAAACTTAAATATTACAAAGTCTCAAGCTCTGAGAATTTTAATATGAATTATTCAAAGCCCACGTACAATAATGGAACATTCAGTTATGGCATGGCATACTTTGTAATGTGACAGTGTAGCTCTTTATATAATAAAACAAAGCTTATGAAAAAAATTCTTCACCATCTTGGTTTTTACTTCAAATACTCTGACATAAAATAAAGAGAGTCAAATAATAGTATGTTATCAGTGAAGTAAACAGAGGTGGGCAATCCACTCGGGAAACTGTAAGACCTGGTCTAGGGCACCGTCACTGGTGCAGAGAGAAGGGGATTCTCTGGGGAAATATGCAACAGGTAAAGTCCATTCAAAATGAAGGTGGTTCTGTTATGAGCATTGAGGGTAAGGGAGGGACATAAGTAAAGGAAAAGTTCCAGGTTTGTGACATGAGCAACTAGAAGACTGGCAGGGACACTTCACGAGATAAAGAGGAGTGGGAAGAACATGAGCTGAGTTCAGTTTTGGAAGCGTTGAGTGTGAAGTTGTCTGGGAAACATCAACTGTGGCAGGGATCGGGGGTGGTGGGGAGAATGTGTTCTTCAAAATGCAGGAGATGGATGGCTTAATTTCTCCTCCATGCTCACGAAGCACTTGGAATGGCAACCCCACTCACACTTCACTCATGGCATCAGAAGTATTCACGAGCATATCTACAACTCAAAATAGAGTTCCTTGAAGGGAAGCAAGCAAATGAAGAGGCAGCTAGGGGAAGGGAACAGCATTTCAGGTGCAGCAAGCAGAGGGAAGAGCAGAAGGAAGGGATAACTAAGAAAGTGAAAGCAATGATTCCTCTTTGTTTCTAGGCTCCAGGATCTCTCAAACCATGGAGGCAAGCTCTTGTGTATACAGCCAGCCCAACACCGTCCAGAACCTCCTTCCTATGCGAAACCTGCTGGCCCGTAAAGCATTGAATGCCACCTCTCACAAGAGACGCGAGTGAACAGTCCCTTGGTTTGGCATCTCATCAAGAAGTGGTGCTAACAAACTCATCTCCAGCTGGGGGCTCTCTGACTAAAATTCATATGGAATTAAATAATTCTGGCCACTTCAGGAGAGGCAGTTTGTGATAAAGTTTGCCCACCCTCCTCTCTCCTCTGCAGTTAAGTTCCCTGACCTACTTCTCCTTTACTAAGTAATCATCCTCTTCTGCGTTGGAACTCCTGGGTCATCTACAAGCTTGTTTATTATTGTCGTTTTGCTTGTTTGAGATCATGACCAGAGCCCAAGTCAGAAGCTTAATGCCTGAGACACACAAGCACCCCAAAATTAACAAACAGTATTAAGTAGACCTAACAGTGGAGGGGAAAGTGATGAAGTGAATGAGGGCCCCACCAGAAGACGACCTTCAGGCAAATCCCCAGCCATTCCATCATCAGAGGGAAGGGCATTTCAGACAAAGGGAAGGGCGAGTACAAAGGTAAAAGCATGAGTAAAGGCTTGGCCTATTTTCCATCTCGGGCTGAGTTTTAGGATCCAGATCATGCATAGTCTGGTGGGCCAGGAGCTTACTCTTTAAACAACGGGTAGGCAGGAACTGTTTCAGTAGGGAGAGATAGGATTGAAATGTTTTAAAAATTCTTATCCTAGTTGGTATGTGGAGGAAAAAAAGGAAGGTAAGAGTCTTAAAGGAGAAACCAGTGAGAAGGCAGCTGTAGTAAACTATGTCACAGAAGGTGGCTAGGGAGATCAAAAGAGGTAGACTAATTTGGTATATACTTTGGATTATAAAAGTATATGGAGCATATAGAGTATGTAAACACCTGACAGTTAATCATCAAATACCTATAGGAAGTTGAGGAAAAGGTGGGAGGCGGGAGGTGACTAGAGATAGTTTCCAAACTGTGTGCTTCAGTAAATGAGTGGAAGCTGGATAACATGGTACTATTATATACATGGGATCAGTGGCGGAAATAAATCTGTTTTACAATTATTAAATATGAGTCACCTATCAAACACCTAGTTGAGATATTAAAGACACAAATGGTATTGGAGTTGGGAGTGGGAGATATGGAGTGGTGGGAAATATGAACTTGAAAATATCAGTAGAAGTGAAGAATGCAGAGAGATTGTTAAAGATGGAAAGTGGCAGTGTGTTTCTATACTGATGGAAATAATCCGGCAAAAAGAGGAAAGAGAAATTGAACGTGCCTGGCATAGACGGGCATGTCTATGTCTATTTCAGTTTTTACTGAAAAACTGAAGTCCTAAGAGAACACTGGGAGACAGTATACAACATACCTTAGAAGTATTCCAAATAAGGTGTGCGTAAGCTGGAATTTATTCACCAACTTCCATCAGTTGCTGGTTGAGGAGTGTTCTCAAGAGGTGAGGGATAGGTGGGCAGTAATTCCCCAGCATTTCTGGCCTTCCCTGGAAGTATGCTAAGCTGATTCTGGTGAGCAGAGAAAGCCATCAAGCAGACTCCTAAGTGCTTTCAGTTAGAAGCCTTTGGATTGGCGTATACAGGAATGGTGGTCTCAAAGCCAAATGGGAGGGCACCTGGATGGCTCAGTGGGTTAAGCCTTTGCCTTTGGCTCAGGTCATGATCTCAGGGTCCTGAGATTGAGCCCTGCATCAGGCTCTCTGCTCAGCAGGGAGCCTGCTTCCCCCTTTCTCTCTCTGTGCCTGCCCCTCTGCCTACTTGTGATCTCTCTGTCAAATAAATAAAATCTTAAAAAAAAAAAAAGCTATGTGGGACACCAAAAGGGTCTTCTACCTTTCCCACTTGATATTTTCTCCATGGAATCTGAATTTTAAACATAGAGACAAAACTGACAACAACAACAACTCTGATTGACTGAATAGGTGTCAAGAAACAAGAAACTCTTTGAGCTGTAGCCTTGTGCCTCCCATAGAGACCTGAACGGGGGAACTTAATGAATGTTAACCTCTCTGGGTTTCAATATCCTAATGTGTAGAATGGTGAGAAGTAAGTAGAAAGAAGAGGGCTTCTTTCCAACTCTTATTTTTCACTATTTGAATTTAGGTATAGGGGAATTTTCTTTGTCCTCATTAGCTATATCAAAGTACTTCAACAGGTATTAAATACCTACTATCTAACCACTTCAACTTATCACGTTATAACTCTTTAGAGTATCTACTCTTCGCTAGTCACTGTTCAGTGTTTTATATATAATACCTCTGATCATAGCAGTCATCTGAGAAAGTTAGTGTAAGTCTCATTTTACAGGTGACGATTCTGGTTCTGAGAGGTGATACGATTTACTCGGATCCTTCTGACTTCCAAACGTGTGGGGTTTTTGTGTTTGTTTGTTTTTTGATACTGCAGGACAGTGAGACGGTGACGACTATCTCAACAAGGAAAAGGAATGAGGAGGAAATGACTCTTGCAGCAAATGCTGTGGCCACTGACATTGATCTGAGAGCAGCTTGAGACTATAGGAGGCCTTTCTCCAAATTCAGCCCATCATCCTAAGCGTACTTCTCTCTTTGGATTCGTGAGCAGAACTGAAGAGATGCACGAGGGTTCTGGAGAATACCGACTCACTGGACGTCTTGAAGCCCACAGAACTCCTTGTAATTGTTAATCTTCTGTTGGTTGGCAGCAAGAGCAGAGTCAACCACAACAAAGATGGCGGCAGCGGCTTCACCACGGCAACGGCGACGCTACCTGTCACCGAGCGCCTCAGTATTTAGTTCCGGCCTGCCGGTTTGACGTCACTTCCGACACCGGTTCCGCTGCGTGTGCGCTGTTCCTCCTGCAGCCGCGGTAGGTGAGCTGAGCTGGGTGAGTGAAGTCTCAGGGAGTCTCGCGGAGAGAATCCGAGAGGATGTGGGGGCAGCAACATGGAAAGGGAAGGTGGGAAGCCTGCGGCTGTTGTCGCCGTTGTGACTGAGCCTCGGTTTACCCAGCGATACAGGGAATATCTCGAGAAGCAGAAACTCCTGGACAGACGGCACCGTGTAGAAAAGATGCCGGACGGCACGGTGGCGCTGCCGGTGCTGGGAGAGACTCTCCCTGAACAGCACTTGCACGAGCTGAGGGATCGTGTGGCTCCAGGCAGCCCCTGTACAGTAACGCAGCTCCTGGATCCTGTTCCCTCAAAAAAGGCCCAGGGTTGTTCACCTGCCCAAAGGCTGTGTCTTGAAGTGAGTCGCTGGGTAGAGGGCCGGGGAGTGACGTGGTCAGCTGAGTTGGAGGCTGATTTGCCCCGATCTTGGCAACGACATGGCGACCTCTTGTTGCTGAGCGAGGACTGTTTCCAAGCCAAGCAATGGAAATGTCTGGAACCAGAACTCTGGGATACTGTTGCGTCGGCACTTGGCGTCCATCGTGTGGCCAAACGAGGACGGGTATCCCCAGATGGCACTCGAACACCAGCAGTGACTCTGCTTCTGGGCGACCATGGCTGGGTAGAGCATGTGGATAATGGGATCCGATATAAGTTTGACGTGACCCGGTGCATGTTCTCCTTCGGAAACATCACTGAGAAGCTTCGAGTGGCATCGCTGCCCTGTGCTGGAGAAGTGCTGGTGGATCTCTATGCAGGGATTGGTTATTTTACATTGCCCTTCCTCGTCCATGCTGGCGCTGCCTTCGTCCATGCCTGCGAGTGGAACCCCCATGCTGTAGTTGCGCTGAGAAAGAACCTGGATATCAATGGAGTGGCAGATCGGTGCCAAATACACTTTGGGGATAACAGAAAACTGAAGCTCTCAAACATTGCAGACCGGGTGAACCTGGGGCTGATTCCCAGTTCTGAAGAAGGCTGGCCCATTGCCTGCCAAGTCCTGCGGCAGGATACTGGGGGCATTTTGCATATCCACCAAAATGTGGAATCTTACCCAGGCAAGAACCGACAGCCTCCAGGAAGCAGTGAAATGGAGAAGGAACATTGGCCTTATCCTCAGCAAATGATCACCAACACCAACCATGGTACAAATGGAGCAACCAGGGATTCTAGGGGGAAAAGGCCATCAGCAGCCACCAAACCAGAGTGGCAGAGGTGGGCGGAATCTGCGGAAACACGTCTCACTACCCTTCTTCAGCAGGTGCACGGGACACCATGGAAGACACAAATCCTGCATATCCAGCCAGTGAAATCCTATGCTCCCCACGTGGATCACATAGTGTTGGATTTGGAATGCCGCCCCTGTCCTCTAGTTGGCTAGAGAAGGTGGATCCTGAGAAACAAGGATCTACATGTGAGTGACCCTTAATACATAAGTTTAGGAGGGGTTCTCACCTCTCTTTTCTCCTGGCAACCTATTTTAATATTTTGTGTCCCTGAGAGCAGGCTCTAGATCAGTCCAAGTCCTCTTGTTTGCCTTCCATTATCACAATGAGAATGAACTGCTTATCGGGGAGAAGCAGTATGGCTTCCTGAAATGAGGTCTGTACAGTGAATTCTGACCTCAGTCTTGTCTTACCTTGGTACGTGGTTCCAGTATTCTTTTGGCCTTGGGTTTCCTTACTTGCAAAATGAAGGTGTCTTTGAACGGTCTTATAGGCTGTTGTCTAATAAGCAGTTGTACACGGGCATTGGTTATTTTAGAATGAAAGACATATTGCTGTTTCCAAAATCACTCCAGCTACAGTGTGGAACCCCGACCCGAGTGGGGCCAGGCTAGAAGCAGGGAGATCTTGGAGGAGGCTTCTGTGGTTGTCCAGGGAGGATATGGCAGTAGCTTGGACTAGGATGCTGGCAGTGGGAAGTGGATGGATTTGAGATAAGAAATCCATAGGACTAAGCAGTACAGCCCAAATCAAAGCACTCAAATAGTGCAGCTTTGTTATGAAGGCTGACTAGATGAGGGAAGGAAGAATCACTCTTATTTTATTAACTTCATTCCCTTTAGCATTCCTAAATGAGTGTTGGGGAAGATGTCTTTTTTTTTTTTTTTAAGATTTTATATATTTATTTGACAGAGACCACAAGTAGGCAAGAGAAGCAGGCAGGGAGAGAGAGAAGAAAGCGGGCTCTCTATGGAGCAGAGAGCCCGATGTGGGGCTCGATCCCAGGACCCTGGGATCATGACCTGAGCCGAAAGCAGAGGCTTTAACCCACTGAGCCACCCAGGCGCCCCTGGGGAAGACGTCTTATACATTATTAGGTTTGTTGTAGAAAAGAGGCTAAGAATGACTGCTTTAAATTATGGGGAAACTAGATTTCCAGCCTTAAGTTTATGCAATAAGCTAGTTTTTTTGTGTTTTTGTTTTTGTTTTTGTTTTTCAAGAGATTTTGAGAGAGCATGGGAGCATGAGGAGTAGGGTGTGGGAAGAGGAGAGAGAGAAGGGGAAGCAGAGGGAGAAGCTGACTCCCCACTGAGCAGGGAGCCCAATGCTGGGCTCCATCCCAGGACCCTGAGATCATGTCCCAAGCCAAAATCAGGTGTTTGACTGACTGAGCCACCCAGGCATCCCTAAGCTACCTATTTTAAAAGTTTAAATTAAAATCTTATATTTAACAGGGCTCAAGCTCCCTTTTCATATTTTCTCTGGTGGACATCAGGGCCAACATAAGGAGCTATGGGCAATGTGAGATCTTCTGCAGAGTTTTTCAAGCCTCACCTTATTTTATGGCTGCCTGCCAGTTCCATTGTTTACCATCGGAACGACTAATTGCAGAGAATCACTGTTTACCTTTGGGATGACTAATTTTGAGAAGCACTTCAGAGCTTTGTTTTGGTGCACTTTGAAGTCATCCGGGCTTGTTTTCTTGATGAAGAAAACATAGGAAAGTGTGGCTTTATCGGGATTACAATTGTATGTCACATTTGGCTGGCTGGGGTTGGGCTGGAGCTGCTTGCCCTTTGCTTTTAACAGTGTCAGGAAGGACAGGATTGGTGAGCCTGTTGTGTGTATGAACTGTAGATGCATTAGATACAGCCCAGTCTCTGAGGAGCTCACAACCTAGCAGCAGAAATAACACAAAAACTGAAAGACTTGGAATACATTAAGTACCACGTGAGTAATAGCATGACATAGAAGTGCGGAGGTGGAGAAGGAAAGTTCTGAGAATGGGGAAGTCTTCAGAGAGGTTGTGTCCGAACTCGCTTTTAAAAACTGGGTAAGGGCGCCTGGGTGGCTCAGTAGTTTAAAGCCTCTGCCTTCGGCTCGGGTCATGATCCCGGGGTCCTGGGATTGAGTCCCGCGTCGGGCTCTCTGCTCACCAGGGAAGGGAGCCTGCTTCCTCCTCTCTCTCTCTCTGCCTGCCTCTCTGCCTACTTGTGATCTCTGTCTGTCAAATAAATAAATAAAATCTTTGAAAAATAAATAAATAAATAAAAACTGGGTAATATTTTGGGAAGTGGAGTCAGGGTGATGCTAGTGGAATGAGAAAAAAAATGCAGGTGCAAAAAGCTTGCTCAGAAAATATTTGCACATCGTCATTAGATCAATTTGGAAGAGAAGAAACAGTGAGAGATGTGTTGAAGACGGGGGTTGTTATAAGGATTAAAAAGAATAGTGTCGAGTACATAGTACGCCCCCAGGAAATGTTAGCTATCATGTTATCCCACCACAGAAGGGGGCCTGATTGCTCCATTCCCATCCCACAGAGCAGCCTGCCTGTTTGCCTTAATCATCTCCTCTTCTACATACATGGTTTCTTCTCACGTGTGCCTGCAGCTTTTGAGCCTCAGACTAGAAATCTGATGCTGGGACTTGAGCCAATATGGGGATGAAGGCAGGCAGGGGATAAGCCATGAGGAAGGTGAGTCAGGGAGCCACATTTCCGGGGGCTGAGGAGTCACCTGTCTGCCGCAAGCTATGGATAAGCTGCTGAAGTCAGATACATTGGAATGAATGCGTTCGCCCTGCGATAGACACATCAGGCCTCAATGGTTCAAGGATGCCAGAAGGTTGACGTGGTTTCTGTGTTCATAGAATTGAGGTTCAGCTCATACACCTTCTGCCTTCTCTGCCTTCTCTGAGGCAGCCTCTCAAGATTCAGTTTCCCCATACAGGTACTGTACATACGGGTGAACAACTTACATCTCCTGAAGGATACTCGTTAGCTTTCAATGAGTTAACGTACATTGACTATCACCACCATGACTGGCACATAGGGAATACTTCATTCATTCAAGAGTCTGTATAGAGGGTAAACTACCATTTCCCAGTTTGGGTGTGAGGAACTGCTGTGCATTTGCTTTAGTAGTTAAAGTAGAATGTCCTTATTTTGAAAAGCCACTCGTTGATTAATTGGCATGTATTGTGTCCTTTCTCTGTTAGGCATTGTGATGAGGGCCAGAGACAGAGGTGAGTAAAGCTGAGTCCTGAGGGGTGCCTGGCTGGCTCAGTAGATAGGGTACACAACTCCTGATCTCAGGGTTGTAAGTTCAAGTCCCATGTTGGGTGTGAAGAGGACTTAAAAATAAAAATCTTTAAAAAAAAAAACAAAACACCAAGCTGAGTCCTGCCCATAGTAGGATCACTTCTGGTGACATGGGCACAGTGGTACAAAGTGCTGAGACAAATGGGTTTTTACAGGTATACCCAGGGGAGGCAGCTGTCCACGTGTGGGGATATGAGTTGGGGGCAGTGGAGAGTGTGCCTGGGAAGATGGGGGCAGGGATGCTTCAACTGAGAGTTGAAGAATGAGCCAGACTTACGTGTGGATGGAAGAAAACAAGGGTCCCTTAAGCCTTGTCTCCACCTTGAGTGTGTCCATTTGCATTATAGTTTTCTCCGAGCACCTGCTGGATTGACCTGCTCAGGAAGAGGCAGCTAATGGAACCAAGGAAAAAAGACTGAAGGATCAGGAGGCTCATGGAGTGTTTGTCTCCTCAGTCCAGGAACGTGTCCAGGTGCTGAAGGCTTCCTTTGTGAGCATCAGGATTAGTTGCCGGGTAGCGCACTTACTCGATGGGGAGGTTGTGATTAAAAACCAGTAATGATAATTCTATTAAACTCCCTCGACCGTGAGTTGCTTGGTTCATTAACTTCATAATTTTAATAAATTATATGCATATGTTGATATAGGAGTATAACATACACATTTTATTTTTTTAAAGATTTCATTTATTTATTTGACAGAGAGAGATCACAAGTAGGCAGAGAGGCAGGCAGAGAGAGAGAGAGGAGGAAGCAGGCTCCCTGCCAAGCAGAGAGCCGGATGCAGGACCCGATCCCAGGACCCTGAATCATGACCTGAGCGGAAGGCAGAGGCTTAACCTACTGAGCCACCCAGGCGCCCAACATACACATTTTAAATAAGAAATTTAAAATGATGACAAACTAATAAGTAGCATTTTAAATTCACTTTTCTCCCACATAACAAGCACATGTGAGGAGAAACCCTATATATGTTCTCCTGAACAGCCTCAGGGTGCAGCTACTTCACATGGGGCAAGCGTAAAACCGGTCATTTCCTTGGCCTCTGGTAGTTTCCTCTTGTATGTGTTGTGTGTACTGGTCGTTACTCGGCTGCTGCTTTAGGGGAATGGTCAGCAGATGTCCGGAGTTGTCTGGAGCTCTCTCCACTTTGGAATTCCACTCTCGGGACTCATTCCTGGGCTCCTGGGACTGGTCACTCTCCGCCTCAGGGAGTCTGCTGGGCTCCCGCTGGCTTCCCCCTCAAGCCACAGCCCAGAAACTTTCTCCAGGCAGTAAGATGGAGCAAGTCAGTGGTTCACCTTGTGGGTTCGCATCTCCCATGGGTCGTTGTCCATTGCTTGTTTGCAGTGCCTTGAGGGGGCTTGTTCATGTGTTTTGTGTAGCTTTTTTTTTTTTTTAAACTATTTAGAAGTTTACAATAATGTATAAATTTACTAGCTTTCACAACCATTGAAGAAATTCACCCTAGCAATAATAAATACATACAAGTACTTAAGCTGACATGAAATTTCAACATATAAAGCACATAAGAATTTCTTTCCACTGCTGTGCTGAGTATCCCTACCTATATTATAAACTGAATATAAAAATATTAATAAATACAATGGCATCTTTCTGATTCGATATGATAATACCTGGCAGGTTACTTGATGAACAACCACACAATTTCAGAGAGGCCACAAACTGTCAGAATAGCTATTTGTCTCTCTGGCTTTTTAAAGGTCAAGGTTGAATCAAAGGCAAATAGAATATAATGAAGATGAGGTTAAAACTGTATTTTGGTACATACCATAGCTACACCACACAAACACACACACATACACACCCTGTATCATATTGTCTCCTGGATTGAATGGCCCATCCAGTAGAGCTACGTGTACACCATTAGGTAGGTAGATACAGATGGACAGATTGTCCTAGTTTCTCTTTTAGTAATTGAATTTGTAACACAACTTTATGAATAAGACTGTACTTCCACAACACCACAATGAAGCAGCTGTAGCCTACAGCTCCTTTCCTCATTTTGGGGTCTGCTTTCAACAATTTCAGCTGGGCCACGTGTCAAAGGGAATTCAGGATCTAACCAACATGTACAACCAGGAGCCATGAGGGTATGTATGGACCTGGGTCCCGAGGGCTGGCTAAGATGCAGTTCGCATTCATGTAGGACTCCACTCTCCCGTCATATTATGGTCTGAGGAGATCTAGACCGTCGGAACGTTCCACAGCGTATCATGCTAACCTACTGTATCTGTAGCATCATGCTAATTAGGTCAGATAAAAAATGAACTAGTGTATTGCACTCCAAAGATGGAAAATAATCACTAATACAATCCAGCAACCTGTTACAATAGTGAAATTTTTAGGGCTGCTTGAATGCTAAAATAGCTCCTTTGCAGTAAAGAACAAGTTTTTGCATCTCTCCCAGTCATCAGTACTCCTCTACCAAGGAAGCACACCAACCTCTCTCTGCTTCTCTGTGGGAATTCAGAGCTTGGGAATGCTGCTTTGACTCAGATACTAGGTGACTTAGAAGGCTGCCAGTTTTCAGTGGGATCCACAGCACATAAAGGTTCTAAAATCAAGTGCAAGCTGCAGTGTGAAGCTTTGCTTCACGGCCCATTCAATCCAGGGGATTGTGTAGTACGAGTATCTGTGAGCCATAGGAGTTGATGGCGAGCCCCAATGGGAAAATCACAAGGTAGTCCTACGCAGACATCTGTAGCAAGGCCAGGCGATAAGCAGTAGAGAACCGTGTATCATCCAGAAATGGCTCTTGCGTGCCAGTAGACGTTGGTAGAGTCTGAGCATCTCTTGGGACATCAGGTAACCCTGTAGCCAGTGTTGCCCATCACAAGCTGAGTTTTGCCAGACCCTTCAAGTCAGCCCATCATAAGATGGAAGCATTGTATCTGGGATGGATGACAAGGCCAGAGGAAATGAACAGGTGCACAGGCAGGTGGCCCAGACTCCCGTGTCATATTTATAACTCTTGCATCAGTGCCCTTCCCTCCACTCACAATTTTGGCCACTTGAGAGGCTCTTCAGGCTTGCTGATGAAGGACAGAAATGCACAGCTAAATTCACTGATAGGTTTTCTTGGGTTATGGGTGCAAACAAGAAACAGACTGCTGCCACCCGACAGCCCTCCTCAGAAGTGAGGGGAATCCTCCCAAAAGGCAAAATTGGCAGTGTTTCTGGTTGTCCACTTTGTATAGAAAGAGAAGTGGCCTGAAGTAAGAATGTACCTTTATGACAAATGTCAGATAGGTTGACGAGTTGATCAGGGGCCTGGAGTGGGAAAGATTAGATCAGGGACAAGGAAGCCGGGAGAAGAGGCAGCGGAGGAATCTCCGGGATTGGATACATGAGTAAAGATCTCTGTATTGCAGAACAGTGCCTACCAGAGACCTGAATCACGCAAGAGGAACTAAACAAGTAAAAAGACTTCACCAGTCAATTTTAGCAGTTGTAGTCATGAGCTGCCCCAGTAGCATAATGGGCTCAAGAATAAGGTCGGTTGAAGGATGTAGGTTAGCAAAATGCTAGCAGCATGGCCTCTACTCCCCAAGGAGCCACCCCCTAGCATTCGGCACTGAGCCCTTGAAACAACACCCTCCCTCAAGGTAGCAAGTGGATTACACTGGACTTCTGTCTTCTGTCACAGAAGGGCAGTGATTCACCTTGACTAGAATCTTCCCATCTGCATGTATGAGTTTGCCTTTCCTCCCCACAGGGTGTTGGCCAGCATTGCTATCCAAGGGTTTACAAGTGTTTGATCCATCAGCATATATCCTACGTAATATTGCCTCCAACGTAGGGATCCGATTTACAGCAAAGGTGTTTCAGTAGACACACGGCCATGTGATTCACCAATCCTAGCCCATCCTAGAAAATGCCGGCCTGGTGGAGTGGTGGAAAAAAACATTTTTTTTTTTAAGAATATTTATTTATTTGCCAAAGAGAGCACCAGCAGGCAGAGTAGCAGGGAGAGGGAGAAACAGGCTCCCCGCTGAGCAAGGATCCTGATGTGGGACTTGATCCCAGGACCCTGGGAACATGACCTGAGCTGAAAGCAGTCACTTACCCAACTGAGCCACTCAGGTGCTCCTGGAAAAACCTTTGAAACCAGCCTAAGGCTTGGAGATAATGCCCAGTAAATGAGGTGCCATCTGCCAGGATGCAGTATACATTCTAAACACCTATTACACAGTGCCATGTCCCATATAGACAGGAAATGCACAGCTAGGAAAGAAAGGGCAGAAATAGAATTCCTACTGCAGTGGGCTAAATGATGCCCCCCAAATATGTCCATGTCCTGTATATATGTTATCTTACAGGTAAAAGGGACTTCACAGATGTGATTAAAAATCTCAAAATGGGAGGAGGGTATCCTGGGTTATCCAGGTTGGCCCCATAAAATCTCAGAGGTGTTTGGAAGAAGGAGGCAGTATGAGGAGGAAGAGCTGTGATGACTGAGGCAGGACGCAGCAATGTAACGAAGGGGACACGAGCCAAGGAATGCAGGCAGCTTCTGGAAACTGAAAAAGGCAGGGAAATGGATTCTCCCCCAGAATGCTTCAGGAGGAACAGAACTGTGGACGCCTTGATTCTAGACTTCTGACCTCCATAACTGTGAGAGAATAAATTGAAATTGAAATCTTCACTTAACTGAATCTTCCATCTCGAAGCTTTTATTCTACTCAGTTGGATGCAGCTCTGAAATGAGAAGTGACTATTAGGAGCCTGGACTACAGGATCCCATCTAGGGGGAAGGGTCCTACCCTTCCCATCCGTCAGTGGGCTACTATATCCTCCGTCTTAGGGCTCCCTGCCTCGCCGGATGTTTTTAACTTAGTGTTACTTGTATTCTGCTTCTTAGTATCTTGGCCCTCAGGATTATTCTTGACCATCGCTTTACATAATTAACATATTTGAACCTATAACCTGTTTACATTCTAACGTAAATTATGTACTATGAATGTGATGATCACATATAACAATCCAAAATAACAAACAGTATCTTAACAGTAGTCCTGAGCCGTACACCCCAGAACCATTGCAAAGTGTTGTGTGTAGTGTTGTAAGGGTTCCTGTGAGGATATTCTCCTCAAATCTGTTCACCATACTAATTACTGTTATATACTACATATCATACTAAGTACTTAAAATATATTGTTTTAATTGGTGTAACCAGCATGAAAAATTATTTCCAGAGGATCGGATAGGCTCTGGAATCAGAAAAATACCAGTTAGAATCCTGGCTCTGCTGCTGTTATTTTCTGTATCTTTCCACAGGTTTGTTGAGATTAAAGTAGATGGTGCATGCTATGTATTTCATACTTTATCTATATTAACCATCTTTTTTTCTTTTTCCCAGGCGAGGACACTAATGATTAGAGGGTTAAGTACTCTGTCTAGAGCCAGAGCACTAGCAAGAGGCAGAAGTGGGCAAGTATACTGCCAAGCACATAGTGCTCAGTGTCTGTTACATGAATGAATGAACCAAAGTCATCGGTATATACTCAATATTGATTCCAAATGCCACTATATTCTCTTGTTTCCGTAACTGAACAACAGACTCTTCCTGTTCATTCGGCATTAACAAAACCAGAAGACTTGACTAGTTGCTGAATTTTGATGGACACATCTGAAATTTACTTTAATGAAATGAGAAAAACTATAAAATAATTTCAGGCCAGAAATTACTTTCCAGAAATTACTTTTTTAAAGTAATTCCCAAGGTCTGCGAAAAAGTTATGGAACATATTTATCCCTTTCTGGGCTCTCAGTTCCTACCCTTCCTACCAGCATCCCTATCTTCCGTTTGAAGTGAATACATAACACATTGAGGGTTGGGGGAGTGGTTCTAAGCACCTGTCTCCTGCTGCTTTCTCCCAGTAAGGAAGCTGCATGTACCCGCCCTCCGGTATAGCTAGGGGAAGATACATGGTCAATAAGCTCAACCAATTGCTTATCACTCTTGAAACTTGCAATCTTGAAAAATAATGAAAATAACCCTCTAATAAATTCCTTTTTTGCTTAAGACAACCCAGAATCAGTTGCGGCTCTCTGGAACAAAGACTTGGCAAATGCAAAGATCAACAGAAAATTCAAATGAGTTTTTACACATCCTATTTCCAAAGGCTTTTTAGAACAACTAAAAGGCATTCAGCCGTTAAAGCCAAATGAACAGATTGTTATTTTTACACACAGGTAATTTATGTATATGGAGGATGCCTGCATGAATACACATACACCCTCCACACCGTTCTGAGTGGATTCAATATAAATACATACCTGAGTTGTGCAACTTGAAGTTCAAGTCAATGTAGAAACCAAGCAAAGATAAAATTCACTGAATTGCAGCTATTTCTATGAAAGCATATTTGCATATTTAACTTTTTTTTTTTCCATGTGGTGGGTGCGAAAGAGGGATTTTGCTTTTTAGGAACTTAGCTTCTGTTGAGAAGATGACTAACACAGACATTTCCTGATACAGAACTGAGAAAACCTCTTGCAAAGCCAAGCAAACATAGCTAGCTTGTAAAAAACTATTCCTCTGAGATTTTCCCCATTGTTCCTCTGTTCTCATCATAGCATCTATTAAGTGGTATCGTCGTCATCAATTTTTTGGTAGGAATAGGAAGGACATCCCTTAATCTTTACTTGCAGGTGATTATTTCTCCTAACTTAAGTGGACCCATAAAATGTAAGCAGGCAGGGATGCCTGGGTGGCTCAGTCAGTTAAGCGCCCAATTTTTTTTTTTTTAAGATTTTATTTATTTATTTGACAGAGATCACAAGTAGGCAGAGAGGCAGGCAGATAGAAAGGAAGGGAAGCAGGCTCCCTGCTGAGCAGAGAGCCCAATTCGGGGCTTGATCCCAGGACCCTGGGATCATGACCTGAGCCAAAGGCAGAGGCTTTAACCCACTGAGCCACCCAGGTGCCCCTAAGCGTCTGATTCTTGATTTGGGGTCTGGGTCATGGGATCTTAGGGTCGTGGGATCGAGCCCCACGTCGGGCCTCCTTGCTGGGCATGTAGCCTGTTTAAGATTCTCTTTCTCCCTCTACCTCTGCCCCTCTCTTTCTCTCACTTCAAAACAAAACAAAACAAAACACACAACATAAGCAGGCAACTGGAGAAGCTCAGACATGATGAAACTGAACTTAGGATATAGACTTAAGAGATGCTAAATGTAAAGCAGAAGAGTACATCCCTGGTGTAGGTAAAATCTTCTGAAAGCTTATGTTTTATTTTTAAAATTCCTAAGCTTTCTAAAAACTTCAGTAATATACACTTAGTTTTAAGATAGTATTTTAAAGTACTTTGCCAGGATCTTATTAAACCATATTTTACAGATAGGGAAAGTCAGAATGAGAATTTGAAGTTATGTAAGATAAGAATGGCCATATCACCACTCCTTTTTTTTTTTTTTAAAGATTTTATTTATTTGACAGAGAAAGACACAGTGAGAGAGGGAACACAAGCAGGGGGAGTGGAAGAGGGAGAAGCAGGCTTCCCGCTGAGCAGAGAGCCCGATGCAGGGCTCTTTCCCAGGACTCTGGGATCATGACCTGAGCCGAAGGCAGACACTTAAGGACTGAGCCACCCAGGCGCCCCCATATCACCACTCCTGAGAGCTCTGGGCCCAAATGGGATTTAGTTTCAATTAGAAATTCTTACACTAATGATTGGTTAAGCATTTGCCTTCCATTTGGGTTGTGGTCCCAGGGTCCTGAAATCGAGCCCCACCTCAATGTCTCTGCTCAGCGGGGAGTCTTCTCCCTCTCCCTCACACCACCCCACACCGGCTCGTACTTTCTCTCTCTCAAATAAATAAAATCTTTAAAAAAATTTTATACTAATAAAATTTGTGCCTCAAATTAAGATGACAAACCATTAAAACAATAAGGGCTGAAGCACTGTTACAAGATTTTTCTTGACTATTTACTCATTTAACTTTTTGAATAAAAATTGGAGGAAAACCTGTGAATTATTTTATCCTTCATTTTACATTACCATAATATATAATGGTACTCGCCTGCCTTCTCTACCACACTCCTGTTTTAACATTAATCCTTGTAGACTCTTTTTTCTCTGTAACAGCTTCTTTTTGTTTTAAATTGCAATCAAGGCAGAATAACAGATGAGTTGAGAAGCTAATTTACGTCTCTGAGGTTTTCTATAGAAACCTTAATAGTCCTCTCATCAAGTTTGCTTTCCTTTAGGAATTTAGTCAGAACCACAAATTTATTCCCCAGGTGTGCAATTTGGGAAAATTAACCTGGCAGAGGCAAACAGACTAGATAAGAAAAGTGATCATAATAATCATAATGAGGATATTGTAGTTAATCAGGCAAGCTACAGTAGGATCTTGGGTTAGGATAGTGCCAGTGACAATAGAAAGGAGACAAGTACAAGAGACTGTGAGGAAAGAATGGACACAATGTGGTAGCAAACTGGCTGTGGGTGAGAAGAGGAAGGAATCCAAGATGCCTGAAGTTCTAAGGTTCAGATAGTCCTGCGTTCTAATCCCGAGTTTGACTCTTACTAGCCAGTAACTGCTTCAACAGTTTACTACTTAAACACATGCTTGGTTATTTTGATAACCCATCTAAGCTCCAGTTTCCTCCTCTCTAAAACAGAGACGATAATACCTACTCAAAGAAGGCTGACAGCAAAGACTGAAGTAAAATGTATGGTGCCTAGTACAAAGTAAGCACTGGGTAGATGCCAGTCATGATTAGGGGGAAATAACAACAAAAGGTTAAAAACGGGAGACTGGAGTAAGGAGCTTGGGTGTTAGCCAGTCACGCTACCACACAGAACTCCACCCAGAGAAAGGGGTGTTGAAGTTTTATAATCGTCCCCTCTGGAGGGTTTTCAATTAATAGAGGATAATCACTCCTATAGATAAATCCCTGATACGAATGGATAGCACAACGCAGTTTGGTTTAGGAGCCCAAATGAGTGAGGCTTTCTTCCTGTTTTATCTGTTTCAAGATGGCTGGGTTAGTAAAGTAAAGAAAAAAAAAAATCTTGTAGAGATTTGTAAAGAAGTGACAAAAGAAAAAGGGGGTTAGGCTTTCAGGGGTGGCAAACTTGTGGTAAGGTAAACATATAGGGGAAACTATGGAAAATAAGGCTTCCTTAACTAAGGTTTGTGGGTAATTGAGAGTCTAAGAGTTGCCTTCTTGGTAAGGGAGAGAGAGACACCTTTACAAATAGAAGTTTATACGCTGCTCTTTAGACAAATGGTGGCAGTGAGAAGGGCAGGCAGGGATCCTAGAAAATTGCTTAAGCTTCTACTGCTGTTTCTCAACTATCTTCCGCTCAAAATAATCCTTATGTCAAAGTGGCATATTTGGGGGTGGCATATTCTGATCCCCTACCAAAATTTAATTATGGCTTCTTCCCGGGGGAGGAAAGAAGGGACTTCCTGGATGCGCTTACCTCAAAGACTAGAAACAAAGAGGCCTGGGTTCTTGCCCTTAACATTGGCAAAATGAGACCGATGAGTGCCCTCGGTTCTGTCCAATCGGGTAGAAGGTAGGAAAGGTGATGTGCAAAGAGATGAGAGGGATGCTTTTCTTGGCAGCGGTCACCACACCTAGCCCAGTGCCACGTAGCGCGGCCGCGGCAGAAAGCGCGCTCAGCAACGCTCCAGCGGAGCCCCAGGCGTCCTCGCAGATATTTCCCCTGGAACGTCCGCCATCCCCCAGACCCCGCCTCTGGGTGGGGTGGAGTAGGTCTGGCGGGCGGCGCCCTTTGCTCTCCTCCTCCCAAGAAGCTCTGAACCACGTTTATGGGCTGTTTAATGGACTATAATAAAACAGCTAATAACTCCCGCCCACGAAAGCCGAAGTCCCTCGCTCCGCCGACGCTGACACTGCCTCCGGCGAGGAAGCCACTCAGTCAAGGGGGCGCGGCTACCGGAGAGCGCATGCGCCTAGGGTGGCGCCAAAGCCCCGAAGGTGGGCGGAAACCATAGCAACACTGCGAGACGATTGCTACACCCTGCGTGGTGACGTTATAGGGAGCGCCCCAAGCGCCGGATTATGATGCAATCAGCAGCGCGGGCTCCGCGGTCTCGCGTGACCGCGGGGGCAGCCTCCGGTCCTCCAAACAGCAGCAACGGCAGAGGCAGGCGGGCGAGGTCAAGATGGTGGCTCCGCGGGCGGGGGAGGTGTTGGAGGGAGGAGGAGCCAGACCTTAGCCGACCGGAAACACCGACACCCAGAAGCCTCCCGGGAGACGCCGCCGCTGCCTCAGCCGCCGCCGCCTCCGCCGCCTGCTCCAGCTCGAGAGACGCGAGCGGGCGGCGGGGCGGGCCGTAAGGGAGCAGAGGAGGGAGGGCCGGGGCGGAGTCGCCCGCCTTAGCCCCCGCCCCTGGCCGCGGTCCCGGGCCCTGCCCCGCGCGGCCCTGCCCTGCTCGCCCAGCCCCGGTGTGGCAGCGGCTCATGGCGGCGGTGGGGCCCCCGCAGCAGCAGGTGCGGATGGCCCATCAGCAGGTCTGGGCGGCGCTCGAGGTGGCGCTCCGGGTGCCCTGCCTCTACATCATCGACGCCATCTTCAACTCCTACTACGATTCCAGCCAAAGCCGGTTCTGCATCGGGCTCCAGATCTTCCTCCGGCTCCTTGGTAAGGGGAAAGGGGTAGCTTGCGTCGGGGGAGGCTTTGAGGGCCGATACGTGCTGCAGGGAGCGGGCACCGCGCGCAGGCTGTGGGTACTGTGTGTATGTGTGTTTGAGAACTGGTTTCTTCGCCAACAGGGGAGTCTCTGCAGGTTGGGAGGGGGAAGAGATGACACTTGTCTCAGAGTTGACAGCGGAGCGGTCCTCCTGAAGAGTCAGCCTTCTGTTCATTTTTGCACCCGAGGTTGGGGGAGAGAGCATGGATGTGTGAGCATGCGGTGCTGTTTCTCTTGGGGAATGAGTGCTGGCTTGCCGCGTCTTATGCGACAGCCTTAGAAAAACAGCAACTGTTTACCCTGATCTCGCCGTGTGACCTTGGACGTGAAGTGCCAAAGCCTGGGCCTCCGTTTACCCCTTTCCAAAATGCAGAGTACTCGTATGTTGTCAGTTCTCTATCTAGGAGGTCCACATGATTGTGAAGTGTCTGCAGTAAATGACATCCAAAAAAGGGTTTTGAATGTCAGACCTTGAAACCATTACTAAAAATGCTCATGAAGAAGGCGATACTTGGAACGAGTCCTAAACATTTTCCATGAATAGAGAGGTATTGAAAATGGCTATGGAAACGTGGCTAGAAAGTGATGAGACGTTTCCTAAAGAGTCTTCTGAAAAATCAGCGTCTTTGTTGTATATGAATGGAGTGTTAAAAATATCTTGTATTTCACTCCCAATCTTCACTTGCATTACCAGAGTGAGAAGCATTTATGCATAAAAGACTTTTTTAAAGTAATTGAAACTTGGCAAATTTTGTTAATGAGGTGATTCTTGTGATTAGTTTTTCGTAGGCTTGTGATTTTGAAGTGTTGCTGAGGAAGGGTAGATGATGAGATCCTTACCAAGCCTTTCTGAATTAGGAGCCATCTGTTGCTTCTTTACTCCTCTCCCCCCCCCCAAAGTTGAGTTTTGTTATTAGCAATAAATAACATTTTACATTTGTTTGGTACTTCACTTTTGTAAAGCATTTTCACTGACATAAACTTTAAATTAGTGTCCTTAGAGGTGGATTGTGTTATTCTCATTTTTTAAATGAGGAAACTGAGGGGCATAGAGGTTTAGTATGTTTTGCCTTTGATATACAGCAATTAAGTGGTTGTTAGAGCCTAGGCTTAAAAATCTGGCATCAAGGGTGATTCACTTTCCTCCATACAGCTGCTGTCCAGATACAGAATGAGATGGTAGTGATCGTATGCTAGGTCTTTAACAGCTGTGAAAGTGATGTTCTTTCGCCCAAGACTTCTCAGTTACCCACCAGCCACTTAATCCCAGTCATTCCTTCTTATCACTGCAAAAGTGTGATGCCCTCATTATTTGAGGGAGCTGTGTGATTTCACAGCCTGTGCAAATATGGTCATTATGTTCTGCATCTGAAACTATTATGTGTCAGTTATACCTCAGCTTAAAAAGAAAGCATTCACCAGTTTTCATCTTTCATACTTAACGTATTTTGCTTAATTCTGGTAGTCATGGGGAAAAGTGATTTTAGTTAAATAACATTAAAGTAAAATTAATAAGGGGGACCTGTTGGGAAGGCACTTTATTTCTGCCAGTTAGGGATCACTCATCATGACCATAAATTAACAGGCAGTTCCTTATCTCAGTATAGTTACTTAGGGATTCCAGCTGACCTGACGAACTGCCAGCCCTCTTTCCCCGCCATACCTGCCCACATTTGTTGATGATATATGCATGCAGGCAAAATCTATGCCAATTCTTGGTACGGAGAGAAATGGAGAAAGATTATCATTTCTATTCCTCAACTCCACAGGATGGGAAAGAGCTTGCTAGAGAGACAGCAGAAGCTAACAGACTTCTAGGGAACTACAAATTTTGGGATAACCGAAGTGGTGCTTTGGAAAGTAACCAAATATAACACAGAGGGGATGTGGGGGGGGAATGACTTTCCTTGCTTCGCTTTTGAGAGGAGGTCATGATGGGGCCAAAAAAAACTAAAAAAGAAAAAGAAAAAAAAAGAAACAGCTGTATTTGAGAGGATTCATGGATTTATTAGCAAATAGTGTAGCCACTGCCTCAAATGTTCTTTTGGCCTGTGACTGCATATCCTCTGACAATCCCTTTGTGACCAGGTGCTTTAATGCAGTGCTCTCAGAGTTGAGCTTTAGGTTAAGGACCTTTAAGGAAAAGGGAGTATTTCCTTAATTAAATCATTTGTAGTTTAAAAACACTTAACAGTAATTTTGGTATTTGTTTTTTGTAGTAAATCATGGAAGTTTATATTCAACAATTACAGTAGAATGTGACCTCGAGCAAGTTATTTAACCACTCTGTACTTCTCTTTTCTTACCTTTGCATTTTTAAAGATGGGCAATAATGGTCTGTCAAAAGGTGTTAAGGATAATAACTGAGTTAGGATGTAAGCTCTTAGAGTAGTACCTGGGACCTAGTAAGGCTACTAAGTGTTAGCTCTTAGTAAGCTTGATAACTTTAGAAAAATATTTCTATACTTCTATTAAAACCACACTGGTACAGATATTTTGGTCTTCTGAAGGCTTCAGTGTAATTTTGGTGCTTTGTTCCCAGAATTTTTCTTCACACTTCGTGAGAAATACAAAATATTTTCCAAATCTATTACCGGGACTGCCCCTTACATTATAACATTATTGCTAATTATTCACATTTGTGAGAACGATAAAATTCTTTTTTTTTTTTTTTTTAGATTTATTTACCTATTTTAGAGCACAAGTGGGAGAGGGAGAGAGATCCCAGGTAGACTCCCCACTGAGTGTGGAGCCTGACACGGGACTTGATTTCACGACCTTGAGATCATGACCTGAGCTGAAACCAAGCGTCAGACACTTTAACAGACTACACCACTCAGGGGCCCCGAGAATGATAAAATTCTTAAAAACTGGTTTTGATGCTAAAAATTCACCCCGAATAAAAACAAATGTCTTCAATGTTTGAGGTCCATTCAATGAGGCAGCTCTTATTATTGAAAGTGACAGGTTTGTGTGTAAAAGATACCAAAGGATAGTTGAAATTAATTGTTCCGTACCTGGTTGTTGTTGTTGTTTTAAATAGTTGTAGACCTCAGTATTACTATATATAAATCTCAAAACTTGTCAGTCTCATCTTTTTCTTTAAAATGAAATTGTAAGGGCACCTGGGTGGCTCAGTGGGTTAAGCTGCTGCCTTCGGCTCAGGTCATGATCCTGGGGTCCTGGGATCGAGTCCCACATCGGGCTCTCTGCTCAGCGGGGATCCTTCTTCCCTCTCTCTCTCTCTCTGCCTGCCTCTCTGCCTACTTGTGATCTCTGTCAAAAAAATAAATAAAATCTTTAAAAAAATAAAATGAAATTGTAAAAATGGAAATCTATTCTCTAAAAAGCATTACCAATTTTATATCTCATCTCTAAAGAATTTACTCCCCTGTCCCTACAAAAAAGTACTACCACTGCATTTTGGGTATTAAACTACTATAAGAATTTCAGCAGATCAGAATATAAAGCATCTCATTTTTGAGATCCAAATAAAATCAAATCACAATGTATAGAGTATTTAAGAATATTAAGCTATTCTTAGGAGGTGTTAAATGCTAAATGAAACACAACCCAGTGCAGCATACTGCTGAATTAACAAATCTAAATCCAAGGCAGAAAATACAAGCATGGGATTTTGTTTTAATAGTATTACTCAGGTAATGATAATTCAGTGAAGTGGAAAGGCCTTTTTAAACATACAAGAAAACCCCAAAATTAGAAGGGAAAATTTGATAAATTCTAATAAATAAAAATGAAAAACCTTTTTATGACAAACTTTTTTTTTAACATAAAAATGACAAACTGAGGATACTGTTCCTATTGTATGGGATTGAGTAAAAGTTTTACTGTCGTTAAGAAGAATTTATACTCCCAGAGAAAAATGGGCCCAGGATAAGCAGTTCCCAATAAATGAAATGCAGATGGTCAATAAGCAAAAGAAAACTCGGCCTCAGTCAGAACAAATTTCAGTTATCAGATTGGTGAAGAGTTAACATTCAAATAAAAACTAGTTTGTCTAAGTTGTGGGGAAATGAGTAAAGTTATACAGTTTCGGTGTACAGTCACTCCCGTGTAAAGGCATTTGGCCCTAGCTACTGAAATTCATCATACAGCTTTTGACTCAGTTCTCCTCCTAAGAATTTGATCTAGAGACATAGCTGTACTTGTTCAAAGACTATGGGAAAGGACTTTCATTGCAGCATTGTTGGTAATAACAAAACTTAATATTGATTAAAAGGGGGGGCTGGGTGGCTCAGTGGGTTAAGCCTCTGCCTTCAGCTCAAGTCATGATCTCAGGGTGCAGGGATCGAGGCCCGCATGGGGCTTTCTGCTCAACGGGGAGCCTGACCGCCCCCCCCGCCCCCGCTTCTCTCTCTGCCTGCCTCTCTATTTGTGATCTCTCTGTCATAAATAAATAAAAACTTAATATATTGATTAAAAGGGAACCAGTTCTTTGTATTTGTATTTAGACATACAATAATGAAGTTTTTGAAAAGAATGAGAGTTATTTTGGGTGCTGTAGAAAGAACCCAGAAAACCTTTGAAATGAAAAAACATTGAAGCAGTAGTAATTTTGACACAATAGGGATAGATTAGGAATTCTCAACAATACGATTGACATTTTGGGCTGGGTAATTCTTGGGGAGGCAGGGGGTGCTGTTTTCTGAATTGTAGGATTTTTAGCAGTGTCCTTGTCTTTACCCATTGCAGAACTGTCAGCACCTCTCTTCCCCCTTTTGTGATTGCTAAAAATGTCACTAGATACTTGGATATTGCCAAATGCTTGGTGTGGGGGTGGGGAGGTGGTATTGGTGCAAAATCTGATCTTTGTTAAGAATCACTGAGACAGACAAATAGACCAATAGCACAGAATGGAAAGCCCAGAAATAGTGCACCCATGTACACAGAGAAACTTGATGGGTGTCAGAGGTAGAACTGAAGTATTTAAATTGAGGTAAATATAGACTATTCAGGTAATGGTCATTTAGTTATATGGAAAATATTATACTGGATGCTTAACCAACATATAACAATTCTAAACAATTCTAACATATAAACCAACATATAAACATATAAACAATTCTAAGTGGTTTAATATCTGAATGTGAAAAGCATAACTTTAAAATGTTTGTAAGAAAATATAGGAGAATATAGAGGGTATTTTTTAACCTTAGAGTAAGGGAGAAACTCTTTAAAAATATATGAAAGTTGTGATGCCTGAATGGCTCAGTCTGTTAAGCATCTGCCTTTGGCTCAGATCATGATCCCTGAGTCCAGGGATGGAGTTCTGCATCAGGCTTCTTGCTCAGCGGGGAGCCTGCCCTTCACCCTGCTTATGCACTCTTGCTCGCTTTCTGACAGATAAACTTAAAAAATATATGAAAGTCAGGACGCCTGGGTAGCTCAGTCAGGTAAGCCTCTGACTCTTGATTTTGGCTCAGGTCGTGATCTCAGGGTTCTGAGATTGTGCCCTGCATGGGGCTCAGTGCTGGGTGTGGAGCCTGCTTCAGTCTCTCTCTCCCCTTCCCACTGCCCCTCCGCCCCTCTAAAACACACACACACACACACACACACACACACACACACATTTTAAAGTAAATTTATAAATAAAGATTGATAAATCCAACAATATTAAAATTAAAACCTAAAAAATAAAAAACATGAAAAGACCAGCCACATACCGGAGAAGATATTTGCATTACAGCTAACTGACAAAAAATTTGTAGTCAGAATATTTTTAAGTGTCTAAAATTCAAGAAGGAAAAACAACTCCATAGATAAATGGACAAAAGATAAATTGGCAATTCAGAGGAAGAAACATGAATGGTCAATAAATTAGAAGATGCTCTCTTTGATAAGTTATCAGAAATGCATTTGTTTTTTGTTTTTTTATAACTTTTTATTTTTTAATTAACATATAATGTATTATTAGCCCCAGGAAGGCATTTGTTTTTTAAAGGTAAAGAAAACTCCACTTTTACAATGTGATCCCCTTTGGTAAAAAGCAAAAAATAATGTGTTTATGAATATATACTGATACAAAACTGTGTTTATTCTTCCTCTAATACCTATAAGGTTTACTATATTGAGATTTCTTTTTAATAAGAACATGTTAAAAATCTTAGAAGCAAAAACCCAAGATTTCTTACTGATAAAAGAGTTAGAATACTCTTTTTAACCCAAAATGAGAGTTTGATAGAAAAATTTTCTTTATGCTCTGGTATATTTATCAAGTATACCTGTTGATTAACATTTCAAGATATTTACTTTGTCTACATTTCATTGCTGAGGGCTCCCTTTGGATTAAGGTAATCATATTTCTATGCTGTTCCATCTTTACTCTGTTAGGCATTTAAATGTTTTTCTGCAGTTTTCTTTAGATCCTTTTTAAAAGGTATTTAAAGATATCTGGAGAGTTATAAATATTATGTCTTATTTCCTTTTAATTTTTAGTCCTAAGCTTCCAGACAAGGTTAAAGAAAGTACGAATGTATTTTACCCATAAAGGGGTTAAATGCTTTGTTGTACACTGTGCCAGGGTAGTGTTTGTTTTGTTGGCTTATTTTTGGTAGTCAAATTGCAAAGGTCCTGAACTCTCCCATGAATTGAGTTCTGTGTATCTTCAAAGCTCCTGAAGTGATTTTGATCCTTGCCTGATCCTACCCTCAAGACTTTAGTGAAACTCTGATCACAAGATGTGGAGAACTGGATCCCTGAAATGTGCTTTCAGTTACTTCCATTTTCCAGTGTCCCATGGTGATTTTTCTTCATAAAGTAGCATTTATATATAGTTTTGATTGCTTCTTCAGATCACTCTTAAATCCTAATGAGAAACTCTACCGCTGGGCTTGATTTTCTTAGGCCCAAGGATAAATACCAAGAGTTTTATATCTAAAGTTGTGAAAATGCAACATACTGATGCTCTTGACAATGCTCCGTAAAGGCCGTAAGGAGGAATGTTACTGGAGAGACTTGTTACTTGGTAAGTTGGCCACACAGAGGAATATGAGTATAAAAGAAAAATGTAAGAATCTTACATACATGCAACTTTTGGGTAGGAATTAAAATAATTTTATACTATTCTTGAAATGTTTCATCATTATTATGTCTTGGGGTATAATTTTAACCAAGAGAAGAGTGGTATCTTCTTTTTTTAAATTCATTTTTTTATTAATATTTTTATTCACTTATTCATCTCAGAGAGAGAGCATGAGCAGGGGGAGGCACAGAAGCAGACTCCTTGCTGACCTGGGAGCCGCTCCTACATGGGGCTCAGTTCCAGGACCTGGAGACCATGACCTGAGCTGAAGGCAGACGCTTAACCATCTGAGCCACCCAGGCACCCCAAAAAGAGTGATAGATATCTTATTGTTACTTGCTAGGATACATCAGACTATAGTCTCACTACATTGTCCTTCATCCCCTCCCCTTTTTTCCCTTTGATATATTTGCATGAAGCAAAAAAAAAAACATTTATAGAAATACTTCTGTAAAATCAAATCATTCAATAGCTCAAGGAGAAAAGCTATTAGAATAAAAAGGGCTTATAAATTATAGCAGAGTTCATATTCACAGGTAAAGATTAATTTACCCCTTTGTGAACAGTTGAGAAAAATACAGTCCCTGTTTGATTTTCTTCTAAGTGGCATAAAATAGAACTGCAGTTATCTGGGTTTTGTTTTGACTTGTTTTAGGAGATTAACTTTTTTTAGGAAAAATACTTTTGTTTTTCTATGTAGAGAAAGCAAGATTACGTATAGTGGCTGAGTTAATCCCATTTCCTATTACCTTTGTGAAAACGGTTTCTGAACTTCCAAAGACAGTTATTTTCTATTGAAAGGCTCATTCCGAACTTCCAGCTCCTTGGGAGCTCCAGGAATCAGGTGGTTCTTATGCAGAGAAGCACGTGTCTTTCCAGTGATTGTGTCCTTTTGTTCTTTTCACAAATGATCTGACAGGTTGCCACAGGATAAATTTTAAGTTCAGGGGCAAAGCCATCAGTTGGAAGAACTAACCCTTGTTTTTATATGCAATAGATTGTAAAATGCCTCCAGTGTAATATGCAGTGTCTTTTCTTTTTTTTTTTTTTTTAAAGATTTTATTTATTTATTTGACAGAGATCACAAGCAGGCAGAGAGGCAGGCAGAGGGAGAGAGAGAGGGAAACAGGCTCCCCGCTGAGCAGAGAGCCCGATGCGGGACTTGATCCCAGGACCCTGAGACCATGACCCGAGCCGAAGGCAGAGGCCTAACCCACTGAGCCACCCAGGCGCCCCAGTGTCTTTTCTTGATTACGTGCTGAAGTAAGGTGGAAAGGTGATGTTTCATTTGGGGTTTGACACTTTGCTGTACTCCAACCTCTGGTTTCTCAGCTTTGTCTTGGGTTTTCATAGGTTTCATTTTCCATGTGGGCTGTATTTTGTGCTTGCCTTTAAAAATATAATCCAGGATTCTACATTAACATTTCTCCATTGTTATTTCAATAAACAATGAAGTAATTTTTCTGCAGAATATTTTGGGATTCATAATGTGCAAGGTAGGATCCTTGCTTGCTGTCACAAGGGTACATTATATAATAGGGTAGATGACCTCCTCAGATAACTACAAACTACAGTACAAGGTAGTGTATGAGTACTGGGCATTTCACTGAGTTCTGTTGGTAATTTCAAAGGTCAGTATCAGAGAAAACTGGTCTATTGGATGGGTAGGATTTGAACAGTCCGGGATTTGGGAAGCTCACCATACCAAGCAAAGAGAGGAATGTAAACATAGCTGCGGTTATGGCAGAGAAAGGCGTGGGGGTGTGTTGGAGAAAGTCTGGAGTGGTGGTGTGTGTGTTGGGAGGAATACCACATAGGAGCCTTGAGTGTTTGGACAAGGAATGTAGATTTTTGTTGATAGTAATTTCAGGGGCTACTGCTTTTGAGCAAAGAAATGAGGAAAAGCAGTTTGTATATAGATGGGATTGTGGATGGATCTGGACAGGAGTTTTTAGAGTCCAGCTAACTGGTTGGTGTCACCGAGAAGAGGGAGGTAACAGGTGTTAGTAGAATTGGCAAATAACTGTCAAAGTTTTAGGGTGCGGGGCTAGAGGTACCATTAAGAGAATTATGGTACCTTTACCTGCAATTGGAAATCTCAAGAGTTATTTGAAGTTAGGTTTTAGAAATCTTGCGTGTTGTGGTTATAACGTAGAAGTGGAACCAGGTGATTATTTGGATATCCTTTCCATATTGAAACCTTGGGCGGCGATAGTGTTCACTGTGATCGCACAAACTTTGAGCACAAAGAAAGAGGATGCTGAATGCACTTGACACACATCACATTGTATTCGTTAACTTTTACGGAGTTGGGGGGTACTTACTCCATTTTTTAAAACGTGTTTTTGGTTTTCTGAATGTGACTTTTTGTAATTTGAAGAACAGTAAAAAGGATTGACTATTTGTAGTAAGAGATACAGTAATGTACGGGAAAAAGAACTTGGATGATGTTTCTGAAATCTGTAGGAAGGTATATAGAGGGGAAAAAAATCCCTGAATTTGGACCCATGGAAGAATGCACAAATTTTAAGGAGCAGGAAATAAAAACGCCAGCAGGAGTTCACTGTTTGGAAAAAAAAAGAAGGCATAAGGTGTAAGTATAAAAGTTAAACTTGATTTCCTAAAGAACATTTTTACAAAAAAGAAGTCAAAAAAGATTTATTAGGAACAACTATTTGCATTTTGCTTATTTTTGATGTTTTTTAAAGTAACGGAGTTGGTTTAAATATTCTTAGTACTTATGATATTATAAAGGACATGTTCTTTCAAGATTTAAAAACTTGTTTAAATGTAGATATCACTAACTAATCCTGAAGATAATTTAGTAATTTGGTTTCTGGATATATAGTACTACTTGAATTTGGAACTTAAAAGATAAGGAGTAAGATTTTAAAAAATAGTATGATCTGTTCTTTTGAACTCTGACTTTACAAAACCTTTCTTGGCCTTTAAGCCTAAATTGCCTTGAGACTTAATGTTCATAACTTTGAAAATATTGTATTTCCTAATTAAGGGAAAGGTAACTGTTAGTACAAAAACATTCTTAAAAATGTTGCATTCAAGGGGCAGCTGGGTGGCTCAGTCAGTTAAGGGTCTGCCTTTGGCTCAGGTCATGATCTTGGGGTCCTAGGACTGAGCCCCTCATGAGGCTTCCTGCCCAACGGGGAGTCCACTTCTCTTTCTCCCTCCGCCCCTTCCCCCGCTTGTGCTTGCACGTGTGCTCTCACAAATAAATCTTAAAAAAAAAACGTTGCACTCAAATGACCTTTCTTTCCTTTTTTTTTTTTTTAGGTATATTTGTATCCAGTATTGTTCTGATCTTGTCACAACGATCACTTTTCAAGTTTTACATGTACAGTTCAGCCTTTCTCTTAGCTGCAACTTCAGTGTTGGTAAATTATTATGCTTCTTTGCACATTGACTTCTATGGTGCCTACAACACATCAGCTTTCGGAATTGAGCTGCTTCCTCGAAAAGGGCCCTCGCTATGGATGGCACTCATCGTTCTACAGCTGACCTTAGGGATTGGATACATCACACTACTACAGATTCATTCCATCTACTCACAGTTAATTATTTTGGATCTCTTGGTTCCTGTAATAGGCTTAATCACAGAGCTGCCATTACACATCCGAGAGACTTTAGTTTTTACTTCTTCTTTGATTCTCACATTAAACACAATGCTCGTCTTGGCAGTGAAACTTAAGTGGTTTTATTATTCTACACGGTATGTTTATCTTTTAGTGAGGCACATGTATCGAATTTACGGATTACAGTTATTAATGGAGGACACGTGGAAGAGGATTCGTTTCCCAGATATCCTGAGAGTCTTTTGGCTAACAAGAATTACAGCTCAGGCAACAGTGTTGATGTACATTTTAAGGATGGCAAATGAAACGGATTCCTTCTTTATTTCTTGGAATGATTTCTGGGACCTCATTTGCAATCTTATAATTAGTGGATGTGATTCTACACTAACTGTACTGGGCATGAGTGCTGTAATTTCCTCAATAGCCCATTACTTGGGCCTTGGAATATTGGCCTTTATTGGATCAACTGAAGAAGATGACAGGCGGCTTGGCTTCGTAGCACCTGTTCTCTTTTTTATTTTGGCTCTTCAGACTGGTTTAAGTGGGCTGAGACCAGAAGAGAGACTTATTCGCTTAAGTAGAAACATGTGCCTTTTATTAACTGCAGTCCTGCATTTCATCCACGGAATGACAGACCCTGTATTAATGTCTCTCAGTGCCTCTCATGTGTCATCTTTCCGTCGACATTTTCCTGTGCTCTTTGTCTCTGCTTGCCTGTTTGTTCTTCCTGTTTTACTCAGTTACGTTCTTTGGCATCACTATGCACTAAATACATGGTTGTTCGCAGTTACGGCCTTTTGCGTGGAACTCTGCTTAAAAGTAATCGTTTCTCTCACTGTGTATACATTATTCATGATTGATGGCTACTATAATGTCCTTTGGGAAAAGCTTGATGATTATGTCTACTATGTCCGTTCAACAGGCAATATTATTGAATTTATATTTGGAGTAGTAATGTTTGGAAATGGGGCTTACACTATGATGTTTGAGTCAGGAAGTAAAATTCGGGCTTGTATGATGTGTCTACATGCATATTTTAACATCTACTTACAAGCAAAAAATGGCTGGAAGACATTCATGAATCGTAGGACTGCTGTTAAGAAAATTAATTCACTTCCTGAAATAAAAGGGAGCCGCTTACAAGAGATAGACGACGTGTGTGCGATCTGCTATCATGAGTTCACAACATCTGCTCGCATCACACCGTGTAATCATTATTTCCACGCACTTTGCCTTCGGAAATGGCTGTACATCCAAGATACCTGTCCAATGTGCCATCAGAAAGTGTACATCGAAGATGATATTAAGGATAATTCAAATATCTCTAACAACAACGGATTTATTGCACCCAACGAAAATCCAGAGGAAGCTGTAAGAGAAGCTGCTGCTGGATCTGACAGGGAACTGAATGAAGAGGACAGCACAGACTGTGATGATGACGCTCAGAGAGAAAGAAATGGAGTGATTCAGCACACGGGCCCAGCAGCTGAAGAACTTAATGATGATACTGATTAAAATAGCATTTACTAATCATTGAGGTTATTTGTTTAAAATTCAGTTCATCCAAAATGGAGTAATACGCTTCACTTCAGTGTGTAACCAAGCACAAAAACAGTATCCATGTTCAATCTGTGAATGGTTTTCCGTTTACTGTGATGTGCTACTGTAAATATACCTCTTTAATTACTTCTGGTCTCTTTGGTGACCTATTTAAATTTGTGTACATTATTGTACATAGAATAAAATGTTTTCACGTTTTTATGACAAAATTTGAACAAATAGCTTTTTAATAGATGTAATGATAATACAGTGCGTCAACTGTGCCAAAGATTCCTCAATGAAAGCATATAAAAGTATCTAACTCTGGACCGTAGTTTTTCTTTAAAATGGGTGGGAAAATGAAAATGCAGGTTAGAGGAAACCACATTAAGCCAAGGAAATATTTGGGCCAGAGGATAAAAGCTATATGTAGAGTATTTTAAAACGAAGGGGGAAACAGCCTTCCAGAAGAGAGACTTTTTTGAAATTTGAATGTAGTTGTTGAGCTGGGTTCAAAAGTCATGATTCAGAGACTGTGTAAGAGTTGAGAAACAGGCTTTATCAACTAAACTTTGGTATAAAAACCAGAATGTGCTGTTCAATTTTGATGTAAATAAAACCAGTATATTTGTTGGCCATTCTGTTTACAGCATTGACATAAAATTGTCCATTCAGACTTTTGAAGAGATTACAAAATGAAATATTTGGGAGTTTTCATTGTTGTAAACTAAGACCTTAACTGATACTAAAATTCTGATCTGACTTGATGAATAAAAATGAGGGGAGGACAGTATGTAGTAATATGGAGTACCTCTTCAGACAACTTCCAGAGAATTCCTTTATTCAATCTTTCAGTAAGTTTTACCATGAAATTTTACATACATGATGGGAAATGGAAAGAACATACCAATTACATGTCAGGAAAAAATATTTTAATGGTGTTGTTATATAGTGTATTGGCTAATTCCAATGGATCCTGCTCTCTTACTGCTGACATTATCTCCAGTATTTGACTAAAAGGAAACAAAACAAAATGGTTAATTTCCAAGTGTATGCTCAGTTTTAAAGGTATTAGTTTCCACATAAAGGAAACCATTGTTCTAGCACTTTTAACATAGTAAGTTTTACAGGTACAAGGTTTTTGGCACCATGAACAGAAAAGTTTAACTGTTATATTTAAAATAATTTGAGACAAATTTCTGGGGCAGCCTTGCATATAACTAGAACCAAGGTCCAGGTTCAAATAAATTTGAAAACCAGCCCATATTATGTCAACCACAACTAACGGAACTAACCCAGTGAAAATGAAGAGTTCTTTTAAACTGTGGGTCATTATGGATTCATTAATGGGTCATGATGAACTTTCAGAAAATTGTAAGAAAAGGAAAAGTACGCTGCACTTAGGGAAGTACTGTTTCATTTCTGTTTGGGGTTTATATATGTACATGGGTGCTGAGTCATAAGGTCTGTGGTATTGCGGGTACGGCAAAGTCTGAAAGCTACTGCTAAGAGATGTAGTTCCAGAAGCAGCAGGAATTTGCTGCAGCACGACCAGCACAATGACAGCAAAGGAAGTGAGAAGTTATTTACTTGGAACAGTGTATGGTTATTGGGGCGGGGGGAGGAGAGATGCTTTCTCTTCCTGTACTTCCTGTAAGAGCGAGACTAGCCCAGGTGTCAGATCTTTCAGTTTCTGTTCCTCGAATAATCAGTAGTACTGTTCTCTAGCAATACTATAGATAGGTTTTTATACATGAATTAGATCTGAAGTCCAAAGTGGACATTTAAGTATTCGTTAAGATTTTTCTCCCTGGTATGAGTTTCTTAAAAATGAACACATAAAGGCATTAGGGATTAACTGGAATCTTTTTTAATTATATAACTAATGCAACAGCCATGCTTATTAATATAGACTAATTTTTATCTGAGTCAAAATAAAAGCAAATACATTAGCATTTAAATGGACACTAAAGGCCCAGTTCTCTTAGTAAACTACAGAATTCTCTTAACTATTCAGCTGGAACTTACCTGCATAATACCATGTGAAATCAGTATGATTCCTGCCACCCATCTCCCTTTCAGTCCTTTTTCTATGCTAATATGTTACAGCTTAAAAAAAAAAAAAACAAAACTGCCCCTTTCCTGCTTAAAATCCTTTTTTGGGTCCTGATGAAATGTGCACTACTAAGGTTGACCTACAAGAGCCTTCCACCAGTCTGGCCTCACCCTGCCTTCCTACGCTTACACGTAACCATGCATCCTACTTTCCGCCACACTAAACTCATTGTTTCCCCCACAGTAGCAAGCCCTTCTGCCAGTCTGCCTTTGCTCGGGCTGTTTGTCTTGGTCTGGCACGAGGCCCGTTTGTACCTCATGACCAGGTGAAGTGTCACCTTAGTTACGCTATTTCTCCTTAAGGCAGGCAGCTGCCATCCTAGGGTCCTCGTCATATGTTGATACTTCTGTAACGGCACGAGCCTCTTGGATTATACTTTCTGCTTATTTGCTCCAGGAGGGCAAAGATCCCTGTCTGACTCCTTCAATATCTTATCCCAAGTGCCTGGCAGAAGGTACCGAGTCATCTGGTGGATGGATGCACAGCAGGGAATGTCCTGGTTCTTCCAGGTAGCCTCAGTCACTAACCTGGACCTTTCCTGACATGCAGGATCTTCAAAATGTGTTTCAAGGAATTTAAAATTTAAAAGGGAGGAAAGATCTCTATAAAAATAATTAGAACATAAAATTGTTAATAGATGGCTTTGATAAAGATGACTTTGTAAGTAGGAATTAGTAATTAGCATTAGACTAGAAGCATGTGTGTTCTGAAATGTGATTTAGAAGCTGTCAGTTTGTAAATGCTGGCTTTCCCCAGCTCCCGCCGCCTCAGCTGTAGTCATGACTGCAGATGAGACTTGAGCTTTCTTGGTTCTCACCAGTCTGCACTGGAAGACCCTTAGAATTTTGTTTTGCAAATGGCACTAGAGCCAACAGCTATATTGTACTTAACAGTAAGGCAGTACAGGAAACTGACTTGGATACACTGTTGGCAAATACTTCCCCGGAGCTGGCTACTAGAAAAATAACAGTTTCTTGTCTCTAGTGTCCTATTAAATCTCTATAAAGAATGATTCAGTAATAATTGTCTTCTGTCTTCTGACTGAATTTGCAACTACCCACATCTCATAAAAGGTACAAGTGATTCTTTACTAATCAGAACTTAAATATATTCCTCAGCCTATGGGTTTTAAAACATTCAGCTTTAAAATCTTTGCCAACACCAGCATGTTAATAAAGGAAAATCTTTCCAGTATTATTTTTATAAAATCTTCAGTTCTCTGCCTGCCGAATTTTAGAGCTGGCTTACCTAATACTCTTATCGGTTAAAAACTACTAAAAAAATGCATATGGAAGGAATTATTACAATCTGAAAGTAACTGTTCAATTGCCTGAACTGGTAAACCATAAGAGACTGATAGAATTGCAATTTAAATTATCCGCTTATGCAAACAGAAACTGGATGATGAGCTCATGAACATGACAGGAACTCACCCTGTAAGTTACGGGCTCTACAGCTCCTCAACAACAGCCCCTCTCTCCACGTGCTATATACATTATAATTAAAAACATGATGCTGAATTGCTGCTTGCCCCCCCTTTGGGTTAGAAAAAGGAAATCTTTTTGTTCAGAGGCTTCAAGAAATGTGTTCATACTTAAGTTTATTCAGGTTGTGAAATCATTTAAAATACACAAAAGGTCTCCTGCTGAGAGTGCATTCTTATAACCCTAAGCAAGGAAGCTGTGTGGGAATCTTTCCCCTTTCCTACAAAATGACAAACGACCAAGCTCACGTGAAGTTTTCACTCCTGTAATAAAACCACTGGTAATGAACTGAGAGGTTGAGATGATGGGGAGAGAGGAGCCTAGGGAGAGCAATCCGGGTGCAGAGGCTTCCGAATCACTGCATTAAAACGGTGGCTTTTGATCTGAACTTCATTTGGATGTCACCCGACTTTACCTCAGTCCCTTGAGTTCATTTTGTAAATGGCATTTGGTGGTTGACTTGAATATTCTGAAGACCATGAAAACCAAATACTTACATTATATGGCAGGGTTCGTTCCTGTCTTTTAAGCAGTGCCCATTTTCCCACTTCTTTTTGGTAGGAAATGAAGTTTTTACGTATTTTGATCCAGCATGTGTACTTTTCACTCCACACCAAGGTGCGTCTAGAGTTAAGCAAAGAAGTGTCTTAACGAGGTTTATCTTTGAAATCATTGTTCTCTTGATAAGCATTATCAAACAAATATGTAAGTTCTAAAATGCTTAAGTCATGATTCAGCTTAAAAATGGTAAAAAAGCAAAAACAATTCTAAGCACAAGATTAAATCTTGAACTGTACAAATTTTTAAATGCCTTTAAAAAAATTTTTTAAAGCTTTTTAAGACTCGCTTTCATTAAATATTTTTCTGCTAATATTACTGTTGGTGTATGGCATACTTTAAAAAAAGAAAGCCAGAAGAAATACACATTTTAACCTGGAAACATTTAGGTTAAGCCTCTATTTGCCTCTACTGAATGTGAAACAGTGGCTTTAAATACTGGGACTGGGGCACCTGGGTGGCTCAGTTGGTTAAGCATTTGCCTTCAGCCCAGGTCGTGATCCTGTGGTCTTAGGATCCAGCCCCACATCAGGCTCCCTGCTCAGCTAAGGGACTCGGCGTCTCCCTCTGACCCTCCTCCCTGCTTCTGTTCTCTCAACTAAATAAAATCTTAAAAAACAAGGGATTATTCAGTTACCTCTTTAATAAAGAATAAGAATTCACACATTTTATAAGCATTGTACTTTCAATAAGATCATTTCATTTTCATGACTCTCCAAGGAAATAAACCGGATGGTTAGGCTTGACTTTACTAAAAAAGCCCATATATGTAAGTAAAGCCTTGAGTTAGGTAAAATGTTTAGCTTCTAACTTTTATTAAGAGGGAATAGATTTCTAAAAGTCCTTGACTAAACCAGTTTGATTTAAATTCTTGTACTTTATGTGAAAGTACTGTAAAATTAAGCCATTACAAAGATAATATAAAAAAAATTCTGAAGTTTGTGAAACCCCAAGTGGGGTACTTCATTAAGACTACTTGTTTAATAAAATATACATGATTACAACCTCCTTAGTTATATATTTAATATTCCTTTTTCAAGTCCTTAAGCTTAATCAAACTTCTAAAATTGAAAATCTTGGTTGCAAAAATACTTTTCTATCAATTGATGAAAAACCCCAAAGGTTTTCTGTAAAGCACAGCTGTTGAGGCTGTGAATGAACTGTTGTTCATTTTGTCTAGCTCTGTTTTGATATGGTTTGATCTGGAAAAGTTCTAAAAGCATAAACTTACCAGTTTCAATCATTAATTTTTCACTAGGTATTGACTTCAGAACTTCCAAATTAGCTTCGGTTTTCAGTGAGCTTAAAAAAAAAATTGATATATTTAGTCAAGTTTCTTTCAAATTACAAACTTATCTAAAACAGATTATAAAACCTAAAGTCCACAAACAAAACTCTGGTTGGCTACAATGGCAATATACACATTTCCATCCTTACAGGATCTAGATTAAGATCTATTCCAACCACACACTGCCTTTAATAGGATGCAATTTTTTGTGTTTATCAGCTATTAACTTTCTGAGTCAGTCTGTGTAAAAAGAATTCATTTGCTTCCCTGGGTAATTTGCATAACTCAGGCTCAAATGCAGAGTTGGAAGGTATGGCCAGTTCTGCTATGAACCAACTACTGCTAGGAAGGAATCAAAGTTAATGTTTCACTAATCAGCAATAGAATCCTCACAAATGGTGAAAATCATGATCACAGAACTAAGAGTATTTAACAAGGAATGAAAATGAAAACCTCGTTAGGAGATGTCCTTCTCCCCACATATGGAAACAGGATCTTCCATTACTCTTGACGTTCTGAAACTTATGTGAGACTTTTTTCATTCACTTAGGGGATTCCAATTTAGACCCCTCCCCCAACTCTGGGGAAAAATTATGGGAAAAGGAATTTTCCCCTTTTGTTTTCTCATCTCCTTCTGGGACTTGTATGTCAGTTTTACAACTCCAGAATTGATCTGCTAAGGCCCTGTTTCTTTTACCCTTTTCTGGGAAATTAATTTTCATTTCCTTAACTTACACTTTCAGACCTTGAGACAGAAGGGGAGACCTTGGTCCCAGTCGTTTACTTTTCTTTCATAGAAATGAATTTGCACCGTTGCCACGGTTTCTTGGTGGAAAGGAGAAGCCTGAATCTAGTCATGACCTGAAGATTTGCTTTGACTGGATGACAGGGTTAGAGGCTTGAAAATGCACTTTTTAAAATTTTGATGGCACTTCTGTGATCTGAAAGTAGCATGCACTAACTAGCCATTACCTCCTCCACCTGCGCATCCAGAATGAAAACCCAGCTCAGATCTGAATTCAACATGTGCCTGTGGCCAAGAGATCTTCCTATTGGTCAGTCAACCCTCAGCTGATCCTAAAGACCCAGGAGTATGAAAAAATGCTTACTGCAATATGCCAGTGAGTTTTAGGATGGTTTGCTATATACTGTGGTGATGATTAATACTGTCCTTATGTTCTATTTAAATTTTAGCATATATTTAAGTTTTTATTATGGAGAGATTAAAATATATGTACAACTAGAATACAGAACCCCCATGTATTCATTACTCGGCCCCGATCTATTCAACTCCTGGCTGATACCACCCCATCAACTCATCACAGACCTCTCCTGTATTATTTTGAAGGAAATTCAAAATATATAGTTTCAACATTCTAGCATTTATTTCAGAAAATATTTCAGCATGTATCTCTAAGCATGAAGTTTTCTTTTACTGTAACTGCAATACTATTAAGCATGTCTTAAAAAAACAAACAAACCTATTTTACCATCATCTATCCAATATTCAAACTGTCTCAGTGTCCTACATTCTTTAAGTTTGTGTGGCTCAGGATCCAAATGAGGGCTACATACTGCAACTGGTCAGTGTTCTAAATCTCTTAACCTCTTAAGTTTTCCTGAATTTTTTTTTTAAGATTTTATTTATTTGACAGAGGGAGAGATTACAAGCAGGCAGAGAGGCAGGCAGAGAGAGAAGGGGAAGCAGGCTCCCCGCCGAGCAGAGAGCCTGATGCTCAATCCCAGGACCCTGAGATCATGACCTGAGCCGAAGATAGAGGCTTAACCCACTGAGCCACTCAGGTGCCCCTGAATCTCTTTTTTCTTTAAAAATTTGTTGGAGAAACCCAATTGTTTGCCCTGAAGAGTTTCCCAGTCTTGATTTCATCTGTGTTCATCTGGATTTGTACCTGGGCTCTGTATTCTGTTCCACTGATCTAGGTGTGTAGTAATAACTGTACTACTATCAGTTTGTCCCTTTATGTCTGTTAATGAACTCTGTATATTTATACGCTATCTTGAGTGCAGATATTTATAATTATTATATCTATTTGTTGGATCTTGTTATCATTGTGCAATGCCCTTGTCTCTTGTTACAGCATACTTTAAAACAAAGACTGTATCATTTAAGCATTGCTACTGCAGCTTTTGTTGCCGCTGCTGCCGCTTCTGTTCGTGTGGACTGTCATTTTCCTCATACCTTCAGTCTGCGCGTATCTTTAGGCCTGAAGTGATTCTCTCATAGGCAGCACATAGAAGGCTTTTTGTTTTCTTTTTAGATCGTCACCCCATGTTTTTTGATTGGAGTATTTAACCCATTTATGTTTAACGTAATTATTGATAGGTTGTTTTCTGGTTGCTTATGTAGTTCTTCCTTCTCATGTTCTCTCTGCCTTTGTGGTTTGATGGCTTTCAGTTTCTGGTTACCGTGAGGTTCATATACAACACCCTGTGTTTACAGCAGTCTGTTTTGAGCTGATGTTCCTTTTAAGTTTGAACATATTCTAAAAGCACTGCATTATTCCCTTTCCAGGTTGAAAAACCCTCTCTCTCTCTCTGAATTCTAAATGAGAACCTTGCCAGGCACAGTATTCTTCATTGTAGGCTTTTTCCTTTCAGCACTTTGAATATATCATCACATCCCTCCCTTCTGGCCTGCAAAGTTTTAGCTAAAAAAAAAAAAAAAAAGAAAAAAAAGTCAGTGAATAGCATTAGGGGGTTTCCCTTTTGTATATTATTATTTCTTTTCTCTTACTGCTTTAAAGACTCTTCAATTTTTCACCTTTTTATTATGTGTCTTGGTGTAGACTTCATTGGGTTCATCTTGTTTGAGGCTGTGTGTGCTTCCTGGACATCTATTTCCTCCCACAGGTTAGGAAAAGTTTCTTCAGATTTTTTGCCCCCCCACCCCTTCTCCTTCTAGGACTCCTATAATGCGAATGTTAGCACACTTGATGTTGTCCTAGAGGTTTCTTAATCTATTCTCATTTTAAAAATGTCCTTTTCTGGGGCACCTGGGTGGCTCAGTGGGTTAAAGCCTCTGCCTTCGGCTCAGGTCATGGTCTCAGGGTCCTGGGATCAAGCCCCGCATCAGGCTCTCTGCTCAGCGGAGAGCCTGCTTCCTCCTCTCTCTCTCTCTCTCTCTGCCTGCCTACTTGTGATCTCTGTCAAATAAATAAATAAAATCTAAAATAAAAGTTCACTGAGCATCCTTATGACCATTACTTTGAACTCTTTATCAGATAGATTGCTTGTCTTGGTTTTGTTTAGTTCTATTTGTGAGGTTTTGTCTTGTTCTTTCATTTGGAATATATTTGTCTGTCTTCTCATTTTGTGATTTTTTTCTTTGTATTACATCAGTTATATCTGCTGGCCTTGCAAGCAGTGGCCTTGTGTAGGAAGTATCCAGTGGGGCTAAGCAGTGTCACATCCCCCATGGTCGTCAGAACCAAGCACTCCAGGAGGGTCCCATGTTGTAGGCTGCTTATGCCCCTCCTATTGTGTATTGTAGTTGGTGTGAGTGTGCTGGCGGGCAGGGCTGTCTCCAAGCCCAGCTGGCTGAGAGGCCCTCCTGAAGTCACTGCAGGCATGCTGGGTGGGGGCAGTAGTTGCTTTGTGGGTTCACCAGTCCCAAACAAAGTGACCCCTGGGTGTTGCTGGGCAAGAGCCACTTTGGAAGGGGATGTGCCTAACCTAGCAGGTTGGGTGGAGTGGACCTGACAGAGAATGCCAGGCAGGGTGAACAGTGCTATCAAGATAGTTGGGAGAGTGTCAGAATTGGCTCTTGTCAGCATCAGGCCAGCTGGGTGGGAGCTGGCACCTGCTAGCACTCCCAGTCCCGGAGAGATTTTTCTGTAGATCCCTGCCCCTCCAGCACCCACCTAAAATGAGCCAATAAATCTCCTTCCTGTACAACCCAGGGACTTGTTAAACTGCTGTCTCTCTGCTGGATCTTGGAGTTGAGTGATACTGGTGTGCTGGCCCTTACAAGCAGAGTCTCAGTTTCTAATAGCACCCTGGCTCTGCTGGAGTAAAATCCTGCTGCTTATCCAGGCCAGACGTGATGGGGGCCTGTCTTCCTGGTGCAGACCCCCAGGGCCGTCAGGAGGCAAGGGGGCACCGATATGGGTGGGGCTTGATCCCCTTGCTGCTCAGGGAGGACCTCTACGCTTGTGCTGCCCCCTCCTGGTTGTGGGTGGACGGACCACATGTTTGGTTCCCTTTCATGTCTCTGCTCCCCTCACCGTTCTCAGTGTGGCTTTTTCTTCACAGTATGGAAGAGCTGTTCTGCTGATCAGGTCACTCTCTGGAAGAACTGCATGGCATACAGTCGTTGCCTGGGAGCCTGCGGGAGGAGGTGGGATCCTCCTCTTCCCCCATGCTCCTGGTCATGTCAACCCGAAGGAAATTTTGCCTTCTGTATTTCTTACAGGGAATCTACATTACCATCTAGAGTCTTGACCAGATTCAGGTGGGAGTTTTTTCTTATTTTGGCAAGACTGCCTAGGTGGTAGGATTTTCTACTTAGAGAGGTGCACAGTATCTGGTGGTATTTTTGTGACAGGAGGCAGCCATGGGTGCCCAGTGCTTAGACCACTTAGTTTACCAGAAGTTGCAGAATGTTGACAGAATTCTGTCAGCCCTTTATTCACTAGAATACTTGTATAAAAATTCCTGTGTCTACTATTATGTGCCCAATGGTAGGTGGTAGAGGGGAAAAATATGTGTCTTCCTGTTGAATGTGTTGATTCCCTCACTTCCTCCAATGGTGGTATTGTTTTATAAACACAGACATTTTTATTCATTAAGGAACTCATGATCTTTTCTTGTAATATTCTTGTAATATTGCTCTCATTTTATGGATGTAACATCTCAGCCTTTACTATATCAAGTCTCTCTTAAAGTTCTTTTCCCTAAACTGTTTCCTCTGGTGTTAATTTTTCTATTTACTTGGTCTTTTTCTTTCTGTTGGTTCACCTCATCTATCTGGTGGTCCTTAATTATCAGTTATATTTAAAGAGGCTTGAGTTACCAGTGTTGTGTTCCCTCTGCTTTTGTGAAAACAGAGGACTCTCTTACTGCCAGTTCTGAGTGGGGAATCTTACTGGAAGCTCCTTGTGGGACAGGCGGGGACTGGGCACACAGATCTGCGATTTCATTTAAGAGTGAGAAGGGAGGGAACTAATTGTGAGGCTTCTGTTCCTCCAGATTCTTTCCTCTGGGATCAACATTAGTTTCGAAGTCTTGGCTCTCACAATTTGGTTCAGTTTTCTTAAGAAAAGATTTCCCTTTGAGTAGAGATGCTTGCTGCACCTGTACTCTGTGCATGGCAATGAACACAGGGAGGGACAGCTTTCTCTATGAGGTCTTGAATTACCCTAACTTGGTCCTATTTGTCACTAATTCTAAACCCAAAGTCCTCTCTATGATTCTGCATGCCAAATTTGTTCTCACCTCCTCTGGGGCCCTTTAGTCTAATTGGTCTCTTCCAGAAACTCCAGCCTTGTTTCTTTGCTCTTATGTTTTCCACTTTGAATACACAAGATTTTACTTTAGAATGATTTTAGAAGGAGTGAAAGGGAAATGTGTGTCTAACTTGCCATAAATACCAGCCTTTTTATTACCGTTCTCTAGGAAAAAAAAAAAAAACAAAACTCTTATTTTCAGCCAGCGTTAACAATTGACCAATAGGAGTATTTTCAAAAATATATTGATATGTTTGATATGGGTATTAAATTTAAAACTTCCAGTTATCAAATGAGTTGTATATTTTCAATCTCTTGAAAAGAAATCATGTCTGACTTAGTTGTTTCCTACATATACTCCATGCTTATAAAAACTGATCTAAATACAGAAATATATACTATGAAGAAATATTTTTAAATCAAAGCCAATTATATCTTTAGTGAGGTTCTCCATTTAAAGGAGAGCAACTACATGATTCCATAGTCAAATCTGAAACTCCCATTTTCGTGGAGGAAAATATTATAATTGAATCCTTAGAAAACAGACTTTATGTCACAGGCAGTATAGATTAAATTACAACTCAAGAGACTCAGATTAAGACTGCAATCAATTGAATTTCAGAATAAGAATAGAAATATTGAATGATTAAATGACTAATGTTAATTCTGAGTAAATACAGGAAAAGAAATCATATCATTAACTTAAAGCCAAATCTTTATAAATTCAGGGTCATACAGAAATCTCTTAAGACAAATGTACTAAATCAAGTTGGTGAAATAAAGGCCTTCTACCCTCTTCCTTTAAAAAAGATTATTTAGAGAGCAAGAGTATGAGCAGGGCAGAAGGACAGAGAGGATCTCAAGCAGACTCCATGTTGAACGTGAAGCCTGACTTGTGGCCCAATCCCATGACCCTGAAATGACCTGAGCCGAAATCAAGAGTCAGGCACTCGACTGACTGAACCACCTGGCCACTCCTACTGTCTTCCTCTTAAAAATCATTTCAAAATAAGAAGGAAAGAAAAAAAAACCCACTTTTTAAAAAATGAAACTAGGAGATATTTGACTCCTAGTCACAAAATGTACAGCAGGAAGTAAATGGTAAAATGATAAATGATCTGTTTCTGTGCTAAAGTGACTTGGGTGTCATGTGGCTGCAAAGAGAGACACCAAAGACAAGCAAACCAACTGACCCAAGGAAGTTCTAAGAACTGGAAGATCGAAGTCCTTAGGCTGGGATAAGGCAAGGGACTAAGTGGGGACTGTTTTAAAAGGTGGGGAACAGAAAAGACAGAAGTGTCAGATTACTTCCCAGGGAACGGGTGCAGAGATGACTACCCCTGGCCTGAGAGCGAGAAGGGGGAGAGGTTGTGCGTACAGTCTCCGGAGAAGCTAAATCAGAGCGCAGCACAGAGGCGTGCAGGGAAGAAGCACGGGCTGAAAACAGAGACCGAAAGCTGGCTGCTTGGTGAGCTCCTCTCTCCACCCTCATTCTGCTCCAGAACACCAGCACACTGACGAATCCCGACCCCTTCCCAGCAGAGATCAGAGGATCCCAGTCTGGAGAAACTGAAGCGACCCAGAAAGAGCCCGACAAGCTGCCATTTAGGAATCCTGGTGTGGTCAGCTGGCCTGCCGGGCGATGCACCGTCTCCCCACAGAGATTCCCAAGAGCTTTTTATCTTAACTTTTTAAATACAGAGCATAAGAATTGCCTGACATTTGAAGAAAGTCATGACAGGGACTAAAACAAAGAAAAAGGAACTCAGGAAATAAAAGCATGACACGGCAAACCAAAAAGAACTAAATCTATCTTGAGAGAGAACGAGATGCATCCGTACCTGTCAAACCAGGTAATGACAGGGGAGAGCTTTCAGATAGTAGAACCAGAAGCTGAAGTTTTATTAGAAAGTTGGAAAATATTTTTGAAAGTGGGAGAAACGGAGATAGAAATTACAGGGGGAAAAAACTGAGATCAGAGTATGAACCTGAGGGGTCCAAAGAAAGAAAAGGAAAAAAAAAATTGCCAGAATGGACAGAGATGAGCGTCTAGCTGGAATGGGCACAAACTCTGAGCACAAACTCTGAAGAACAAACCCATCAAACACCTTCGTGAAGCCTAGTAATTCCAGAGGTAAAGAACGAAAATATTCCACTGGGAGAAAACAGTAGGCCTATAGGGTAAGGACTAGAAATGAGGACAGCCACTGACTTACTGACATTAAGCCTAGAAATGGAGTCCTGCAAATTCTCATGGACTTAATAGAAAATTATTTCTAGTCCAGAATTTTATGCCCAGGAAAAATACCCAGTAGAAGGGTTTTTGTTTTTCTTTCATTAACTACCCGGGCAAACTTTCAAGAGCAAAGTAAATTCAACTGAAACATGTTCCAGCAAAACAAAACGGAATACACGGGATCTAAAAGTAAGAGTTCCGTTGCAGAGCAGACACTGGTCCAAAATGAAGACGATGGAAGGGTCAGAAACTGGGCAGATAATCTAGAGAGCCAGGTTATCTAGACAGTTTTCCTCATGTGGAGAAACAGAGGAATTTCACAGAGCTGTTGCAAAGTGTGAGAAGGCTTCAGCTTTTGAGGAAAACCAAGTAAATAAAAATGAGAAAAGCTGCGCCAGAAAAACAAAGCTGTAGATCCTAGGTTCAGCAGTCAACGCTATTTACACAGACATAATAATGAAAACACTAAATGCACATACAACCCCAAATGCTGAACTAAGAACACTGAGAAGCCTGTGGAGGAAAGAATTCAGGCGGCAGGAAAGTGCTGGATGTAAGAACGAAGGTGCTCGTCATCCTTAACGGAAACAGAGAAGATGAATTAAGAGAGAACCGCACACACCAATACTTACACACAGGATGACGAAGAGCTCAGTGGGCGTCTCTGGGAAAGCGGACTTACAAGTAGAGCGTAGGGTGGGGAGGCTGTATAAGTTTTTCAGAACTACATTATAATCCATTATTCATGTATTCCTTTCCATAGTGGTTTACTGATTAAATCATTAAAATATAGACACAGCACCTAGGACATATAGATAAATCTGAACTCCACAGCAAATAATTTCATGGTTCTATTTCCCCGAGGAGATATTTTAGTAAAAAATAACGCAGTCAGCTAAGTGGTAGTTTTAAAGGAACGAAACACTGGGGAGGGACAGCCCAGGGACGCAGCGGGGCCCGCAGACAACACCGGGCCTGCGAAGGCTAGTGTGGTGTACCAGCAGGAAGGTCAGCAAGCATGGAGGCAGAGGGCACTGGTTCTCATGCCATCAGTTACTTTAAACCGGTTTCTTAACTTCTGAGAGCCGCACTGTCTTGGCCTACAGAGATCTATGAAATGATGATGTCATAGGGGCAGACGTGTACATGCATACACAGTGCTGCAAATGTGCATGTTTTAAAGGGATAAAATGACCTGAGAATCAAGTGCACTGCTAGAGAAAGCCAAGCTGTCGATCTCGATACAGAACTGTTTTCTGTAACTGCGAAGCCGGGTTAGTGTACAACCTGCAAGTTTTCAGTGGGCTCTATGACCAAAGTGGGGCTTGAACTCACCACCCAAAGATCAGCAGCCACATGCTCTCCCAACTGAGCCAACCAGGTGCCCTATAACTTTCGAGTTTTAATTGAAAGGAGTAATGGAGTTTTTTACTTGCGGGAGTAACATCATTTAACTTCTTACATACTTATGGAAATTCACAGGCCAAGATCAATGTGATAAACAAATACATTTAAGTCCTTATCTGCAATTCGCTGTAGAACAAGGAGTCTACTTAATATAAAACAAATGTAAAGACCTACCAACCATTAAATCCTATATAGAGATCCAGGTCAACCAAGGCTGCGGCTGCTTCCTTCGTACCATCAAAGGAATGCACCTACGGACATACAGGTAGAATTTTATTTAATTACTCTTTCTTTAAAATCTTAAAGGACACCAATAAGACTTTATAATCAGAAGTAGAGATGCATTAGGGTTTTTTTGGATCAGAGCATTTCAAATGCAGTGGCCCCTACAGAGGGGAGAAGGCCGCCTAGAACTGCTGTCCGTGGCTGCCTGATGGCTCTGCTCCAGCATTCCCGCAGCGCCGCCAGGAAGGGGACTGGCGCTGGGAGCCCCATCCTCAGGCAAAAGCATGAAGTTAAAAATGTTATAAAACCACGTAAAGTGTATCTTAAAATGTTCAATTTTTACATTATGGGCTACTTTTTTCAGGAAGAGAGATGACTTATGAGGACAAGTTTTAAGAAGATCAATAAAGAGTTGTGAGAATGTCACTAAAAAAACGTGAACTGGGACGCCTGGGTGGCTCAGTTGGTTAAGCGGCTGCCTTCGGCTCAGGTCATGATCCCAGCGTCCTGGGATCGAGTCCCACATCGGGCTCCTTGCTCGGCAGGGAGCCTGCTTCTCCCTCTGCCTCTGCCTGCCACTCTGTCTGCCTGTGCTCACTCGCTCTCTCCCTCTCTCTCTCTCTGACAAATAAATAAATAAAATCTTTAAAAAAACAAAAACAAAACGTGAACTGTTACACAGCAGTATCTCAGGAGGCAAAAAGGAACGAGATGGTGTTCTCCTTCACAGCTATAGGGATTAAAGCATAGTTTTTCACACTTTGAACATATTTGTGTAATCAAACCACAATTAACAATACTTCTTTAAATACACCCAACAAGTGGGGGCACCTGGATGGTTCAGTTAGTTAAGCAGCCAACTCTTTTTTTTTTTAAAGATTTTATTTGTTTATTTGACAGAGAGAGACATAGCAAGAGACAAGCAGGGGGAGTGAGAGAGGGAGAAGCAGGCTTCCCGCTGAGCAGGGAGCCCAATGTGGGGCTGGATCCCAGGACCCTGGGATCATGACCCGAGCCGAAGGCAGAGGCTTAACAACTGAGCCACCCAGGTGCCCCCTAAGCAGCCAACTCTTGGTTCCAATTCAGGTCGTGATCTCATGGGTCATGGGGGCGAGCCCCATATGGATGGAGTGCAGAGTCTGTTTGGGATTCTCTCCCTCCCTCTGCCCTTCGCCCGCTGATGTGTGCATGCTCTTTCAAAAAAATAATAAATCTTTTTATAAAAATAAACACACACACCTAACAAGTGATGTCATTAATGTGTTCATACAGCAACCAGAGTCCAAATCCATTACGAAAAACAGGCTTCTCAAAAACAGAACCATGTTAAACAGCTCCCCAGAAGAGTCTGTTCTTCCCCTCAACATTTGCAGCTGACTAGAAAATATATCCTCCATTAACATCAAATTAATTTTAAATAAGACTCTTCATAAACCATTTCAGAAAATTTATACTTTATTCAGTGATTTTTTTTTTTTTTAAGTAATTCCTACACCCAATGTGGGACCTGAACTTACAACCTCAAGATCAAAAGTCACACATTCTACCCACTGAGCCAGCCAGGCACGCTGTGGCAATATCTTTTTTTTGAAAAAAGTCAAACATTTAGGTTGGATTTGTTGCTGTTAAGTAAATTCTTTAGAAATAAAACAATATAGGGCTAAGAGGTAGAACCATTAATCCCAAAGGCATTAATGAGAGCCTCTAAGCCTCTCTCAGTTCCCAAAGGATAAACCGCAGGGTCCGTAAACTACAGATACAGAAGTGCAGAGCAGTGCAGAAAACATTACCGCCAGCAGGCCGTGAGACGCGAAGCAGGGCTACCAACTCGGAGAACACAGACGCCACTCTCAGCGGCACGTGCGGGCATACGGTACGATACCCACAGGGAGTAGGTACCGTAAGGGTAGTGCCACTTCCTCTTTCCTTACTTGGACTTAGTCGGACTGACTTTATAGAGCTGGATAATAGCTTTTCTGCTAGAGACTAGTGAATTGCTCCTAAAATTAGAGGTGAAAATATGTGCATCGGAGAGTTTTTCTGAGGCAGATTTTCAAAAGAACCCATGATCCAAAAAAGACTTAAAGAACACTGCTTTGGATGCCTGAGCTAAGGCAGATAACATTTATGGGAACTGACTGAAATGACCACACAGAAGTGTTTAGAGTAGAAGCAAATTACAGAAAGGAAGGTCTCGGATGAGAGTGGTTAACAGCAAATGAGTACAGCTGACAAGAAATTAAGAAGGCAAACCTGAAGTGAGAATTAAAATATTAAAATCAGTTTATACCCTGCTCAGAATTTCAAGTGAAAACCACTGAAGAACGGCCGATGGAAGAGGCAGAGAAAAAGAACATCACCCACGCTCCTGAAACGAGTTCATTCACGGGGTTTTCTTGTGAGCCAAACTCTTTATCATTCTTGTACTTTGAACAAAATAAATGTAATTAAATCCGTGTGATTTATGTATCGCATCTGGCCCATAGATTCTAAGGTAAACGTGCGACCTTCAGTAAGAGGGGGAGGAACACTGACTGCTGATCCCTGAATTACTTTGCCAACCTGAGGAAAAAGGAAGCTTCTGGGCAACTCTTCTACTTACCACTCCCCCCACACACCGGTCTCTGTTTCTCTTCATTATGTCTGTGAATTAAAAACAAACAACTGTTGGCTAATACCTTGCTTGATTTCTGCAAAATTCTTAAACTCTAAATGAGACTTTAGCTTTAACTCACCCAAAAATTCAGCATGTGAGTTCCGACAGTGAAGAAACATTGGTAATTTTGTTTGTTCTGCCAGTTCAAACTGTTTTTCAAAGTATCTGTATGATGCCAAAAACATTTTTCCTTGTTAATTTTATTTTAGCGCGAAAAAATAATTGTTAAATATTTTTAAGTTAAAGGACTCTTATTATCTTGAGATTATAGGACAGAAGTAGTGAACTCAAACATTTAAAACACATCTGGCTTAGTCAAAGGCTTTTATAACATGCAACTTCCTGAAAAGGACACATCATTTTCTGGGATTACAAAATTATTTTCAAAAATGTTGGTTAGCTTTCCATTATAAGTACTGGGTTAATTAGGTAGCACTTTACTACTGATCACTAGAAATAGCTATAATGTTTATGTTTCCAGTGATGGGAGCTGTTCCTCAAATAATAATTATTATTATTATTATTTTTATACATTTTATTTATTTGAGAGAGAGAGAGAGAGACAGCCAGAGAGAGCACGAGTAGGGGATGGGATAGGTAGCAGGAGAGGGAAAAGAAGGAGCAAGGAGGCTGATATAGGGCTCAGTCCCAGAACCCCAGGATCATGACCTGACCTGGAGGAAGACACTTAACCAAATGAGCCACCCAAGTGCCCCTCAAATGATTACTTTTAACTAGGTTTGCCCACCAAACCCCAGCAAATGAAGCAGATACTCTCCCATCACCCGTGGGATCCCTTCCCTGCAGCATGTGTTGGAAGGGAAGAACACACCAGCAGCCTCTTGCCCCGAGAGCTGGCTGAGCACCATCAATGGAAATCAATTCGCTGCAGCCAGGAGCCTGGCATAGCTTTATACTCAGTGTTTTCCATGTTCTGTTATACAAGGAATTACTACCACAGATGCAGGGATTTATTAAATAAATATAAATAGCACAAAAACTGAAACACTCTATTTTTCAAAGATATAAAACTACATTTATATACATTTATATAAACTACATTTATCATGCCATTTTATCAATAGCAGCCGTGGGGCACCTGGGTGGCTCAGTCGGTTAAACATCTGCCTTCAGCTCAGGTCATGATCCCAAGGTCGTGGGATCGATTCCGCATTGGGCTCCCCACTCAGTAGAAAGCCTGCTTCTCCCTCTCCTTCTGCCTGCCGCTCCCTCTGCTGTGTTCTCTCTCTGTCAAATAAATACATAGTATTTAAGATTTTATGTATTTATTTGACAGAGATCACAAGTAGACAGAGAGGCAGGCAGAGAGAGAGGAGGAAGCAGGCTCCCCGCCAAGCAGAGAGCCCGACGCGGGACTCGATCCCAGGACCCTGAGATCATGACCTGAGCCGAAGGCAGAGGCTTAACCCACTGAGCCACCCAGGCGCCCCTAAATACATAAAATCTTAAAAAAATAAAAATGACAGCCATGAATGTTTAGAGAGTACTTTATAAAAAGGTTTTTCAAGTGCCACATACCATTATCTCATCTGATCCTCAAAATAACCCTAGAACAGGACAAGAGCTGGTGCCAGAGGATGTACAACCTCATCCAAGATCACAACACACTGTAACAAACTTGGACCCAGAAACTGAGTGCTCGAATTCCAGGTCTCAGCCAAAATGACTAAAAGTTGTGACATTTCCAAGAAGCTTCTTCTGGTCCCACAGCATAGTGAAAATAGCCAGATGTAACACGGAGCATGTTCCCGGCATTCTCACTCAGCGTGGGGCTCACTCATTCTCACTCATGGTCATGCAGCTCAAATGAAACCAGGAGTTATAGAGAGTAAGGGTCTTATTTTCCTACAGGAGTTTACCTCTTCTAGGCACCTTAATTTTAGGGAATAATTTCTTGGTTTAAATCTCTTTTAGTTTAAATCTCTTTTGCTATATATTCCTCTATCTTATCCCCTTGAAATATAAGACAACCATTTTCCTGGAGTATCCCTTTGTCCTCTTGAAAATGCTAAATTTTCAAATTAGAAACATAAGTGCACTTCTTAAAGAATTTTCATAATTTTGGTGGTTTTTTTTTTGTTTGTTTTTATTACCCAGTGTTTAGGCTTTTAAATCACCTTTTCAGGTTCTGCTGGGCTACAGTAAGCAAAAATAATTTTAGTTAACAAACTGCTGAAATTTCACAGGGCAGGAAACAAATGAAATCTTTAAAGAAAAGTCACTATTTCCATAACCTCTACAGTAATTGAAATGTCAGCAATGAAGTGTGCTCCAGTCATTACGTAAACTTTACCACGGATCTGGCTTCTGGCTACACACTACACACACTCTGCTTCACACTCCCCATCTACACGGATCGTTTCTTTCACACACAATTCTATGTACAAAGCCACACAACTGAGCCACAGATCTACAAAAATCTAATGATCCCCTTGGGAATAAGACTGCCCATCACAGCAGGCAAAAGTACAAATTATGAAAATAACAGATGTTCAAGCAACGTGCCTCCATTATTCTGCATATGAGAAAAGAAAGGTCCATGCACTCAAGCTAGCTAGGAGTCTTAAGGAGACCAACTATTCCTAATGACACAGACTGAGGATAACCAGGGCTTGACATTAAGTACCTGCTGTCTTTAAAGGGAAAAAACCCACCATCCTATCTAGAAATAGTGTAAGTTACAGGGTAGCAGAAACTGGCCCTTATCAAGAGATTTCTCTGCTTCTTTTACTGTTTTTTTTTTTTCTTAGTTCATAAATGAGAAGCACTGTTTACTTGAGTTAGATTTGCTCATTTTAGTGAAGCTATAATTTGCTTCTGCCTGTATTACTGCTTCTTACATTTGAGGGTCAACAATAACGGAGGACAAGGGCTTGAAAAGGTCAGCCTGAGAGTAGCTGTTAGTAATTAAGACTGAGGCAACTCCCAGAAGCCCAGAGCCTTGGAGCAGTGCACCTCAATCCACAGAGCTGGGCCGACCTCTGGACTGGCGTGGCAAGGACAGCCTCACTCTCTCATCGCTGGGGTTCCCGAAATCCCCAAACGGTTCTTTTGAAATCTTGTCTGATGTTGGATTTCTTTTTCCAAAACAGACCTGCACAGTATTAACATTTTAAAGCCCCAGGAAAATCCCACAGCAAATTCTTCCCACTCAAGTGAACTGAGCTCTAAACTTGCAGCAAGAAAAGGGGACGGAGCATGGGGCAGACACTGAAAAGACAGCCCAGGCTTCAAGGGTAACCCTTCCTCAGCAAAGTCCGGCTTATTCCTTGTTTACATGCCTTTTGGGATTTTCACTCTTTAAAAAATGCTTTGCAAAAACCCCAAAGAAAAAGATAGTCTGTATTTTCTTTAGGATGAAAATACTTCTGCGAATCCCGCCTAGGTCGCAATTTCTGGAGCACTAACTGCGCCAAGCCTGTAACTATGATGCGCTTTCCAAACCGAGTGTTGAGAAAGGCAGGCGGTATTACCCCCACTTCAGTGATGAGGAAACTGAGATTTACAAACAGACAACAGCCACCAAATGGCAGTTAGGGTTCAAACACAAAGCTGTCGTTTCTACGAGAACTACTCCGCACAGTTACAATCCGCCTTACTTACCAGCAGGCCTCAGTATTCTTTGGCCATTGTGTCTACTGCACATCAGGTCTGTCTTGCCTACTAATCCACCACACCATTTTCTATTTTCTCTTCTCATACATCTTTTTCCTGACTGCATTTTTACTTAAAACAACAACAACAAGAACAACAAATCATACTCTGGTTGTCTCAGATGGTATAAAAGAACAGCTCAAAATCAAAATTCTTCCGAGAAAAGATCCAATAGTAAAAGCCGAATTATAGGCTTTTTACTCCATGCTGCTCTCCAGGAATCAAAAAGACCCTTTCTCCTTATGAAGAACTCAGTGAACGTTTACGGAGTACCCGCCAGGCGCTGAGAGTACTGGGCATGCTGTGGGCGTGACAGCACGAGTGAGGCTGGGTATGTGCCCCCAGAGAACTCCGACACTAGTCTGTTGTGGGACAGGAAGGGGGGACATGAATGTATTCCGGGACAACATGAGAAATGCTGACCCAAGTACAGAGCACTGTGTGTGCAGGGAGGGAGCATCTGCAGAGGGCAGGGCGTGGGGAGGGGGGCGGCGTGGGGAGGGATATTTGTTTTCCTAACAACAATCCAAAGGGGATTCCTACTGCTGTGGTTTTTTACTAAATCACCTGATGTTTTAGAATTTAAAATCTCAAACTGAACTGCCCATCTTTTTAAGATCTGTACCATACTTTAGTTTGTCCTTAGCTTTATCTCCTCTGGAAGACGCCTAGCTCACATCGCCTCACCTTATTAGCAAAGCCTTCCCTGACTCCCCCAGAAAGTCCTTCCTCCTGCTGTCCTACACCTTTTGTTAGCATTTTCCAACCTATTTTAATTACTTATGTCCTCTCTTATCTATAAAGGCATCAGAACCAAGCCTATTCTTTGTATTACACTGAGGAGGCACTTGGTAATCATTTACTGAACGAGTACGGAGTTTAAACTCTTAGTACAGATTACTCCCCGGGCAGCTGGCATCTGTGTTCAAGCATAAACTACATCCTGCCATACGTATTGTTTTAAGTTCTGATCTTAAGATAATGGTGGGAGTATCCTCGGAGCAGTGAAACAGAACTATCAATGTTTTCATTAAGACAAAAAAAATCGAGTTTCAAGTATGGAGGTCGCATTTTAGAATCAGTCTGAATGCATCTGGATCAAAGTCCTACAGCCAGCGGATCACTGTCACACCCCACGCCATCTGTCTGCTTTACGACATTCATCTTCGGCAAACACAGCCTCTAAAGTGGAGGAATTCTGATCTGTGGGCTTCACCTAACAAACTTAAGCAGCCAACTATTTTTCAATTTAAATGTGAGTATGTGAACTTTTAAGGTAAGTGAGTGACCTATAAAAATGAGAGTCAAGAGAGGTTTAGGATCTAATAATCCTCCTGGTCATCAGGTGACTGTCCCGGAAAACCACAGCATCATACATCACTGAACAGCTCTGAGAGGATTTAGTCTGATGTTCTATCACCTGGATAACGAATACATTGTTTCTGAAATGCAACAAAATGCTCATTAATAGACAAAATAAGTCTATGAGCTAATTTTTCTTTTTGGCCTATCACACTACCCACCAGTGTGCTGACAGGAGCTCCAACTAAAAAGGTATAGGCAGTGGGCTGTAGGAAGTCTACAAAGGTTGGGAACTTTGGAGTTTTCTGAGAAGCTCCCACTCTCCACATGGCTCCTGTGAAAAGACCCTCATGTTCTAAGTTGACAATATCCAGAGCCCAGCAAGAGTAGGTTTTTCCTACTTTGGTGATTGATCCTATAATCTCCTTTTAATACCCCTTGCTCTCAAATCCTTTAAATCACTGATTGCTCTTAAATCATTCCATTGGAATGGTTCCTGCATGAATACACTCATGAGAAAAAGAACAACAAAAGTCTCCATCATGTAAAACTCATTCCTAACTTTTACCATTAAAATTAAGTTAGATGGTTAATCAGGAACTAGATGCCCCCATCCCTTATGAATTCCATGCAAGTATGCACAGAATTTTTTTCACTTCACTTTTGATATACAAAGGGAAAATGCTTAATCCTGATGCTTAATCCAATTACATTCTGAACAAATAAAAGCTATTTTTTAAAAAATCACTCTTCTGATTTTACGATAATTACTAAAGTCAAAAAATTTCCTTACTTGAGCTGAGTATCTTTGGGACAGAACTGTAGCCGGTCGAAATCTTTAAAAGACAAAATAAATAAATAAATAACAACTCATTAACTTGTACAGAACAAATCACTTTCAAAATCACTCTAACAGGGCTAGGTTGGCACTTACCCAGTCCACACTCCCCGATTGCTACAACTTTCCCCTTATTGTTTTCAGCAAGATTTAACAACTCCGTTAAGTAAAGATCAGGGTCATTCTTTTCAAATTCACCACATCTTGTAGGATGACATCCAACTGTACTGAAAAACATATCTAGCACAAAATAATGTCTTAGAATTATTTTCAAAATATTTTTCATATTATACTTAATATGCAAAAATGATAGAACAAATAATTTCAACTGGTTAATTTTTAGTAATAGCCATAAACTATTTGAACTACAAGAACTGCATATGGTTAGTCATATGATAATTTTTGGAACATCTTAACAAAGCAGGACATGAATATGGAAAATTGCCTTTAACATATTGGTAAAAAGAATTCAACTTTCCAAAGTTTGGTATTTACTGAGTCCTGCAGAATGGAAAATAAAACAATTTCTTGGAGAATGAAATGTCACAACCTAATTATATCTTTTATATTCACTATTCACATCACTGTCTTGTTTCACATATTTAACATAACAAAATGTATTTCTTCCCCTTAAAAAGGGTGACTTAGGGGCACCTGGGTGGCTCAGTCTTTAAGTGGCTGCCTTCCGCTCAGGTCATGATCCCAGGGTCCTGGGATGGAGCCCAAGCCCCGCAAGGGGCTCCCTGCTCAGCAGGGAGCCTGCTTCCCCCTCCCCTTGCCACTCCCCCTGCTTATATTCCCTCTCTTGCCATCTCTGTCTCTGTCAAATACATAAATAAAACAAACAAAAAAAAAGGGTGACTTAAAGAGATAGAAAGGGAATCTGTTTTTTTCTTTTTATTTTCTTAAGATTTTAGTTACTTTGAGAGAGAGAGAAAGAGAGATCGAGCATGGGGGGGGGCTGCAGAGGAAGAGGGAGAAGTTCACTGTCCACTGAGCAGGGAGCCCATCACCAGGGCTTGATCCCAGGACCCTGGGATCATGACCTGAGCCAAAGACAGATGTGTAACTGATGGAGCCACCCAGATGCCCCGGGATTTGTTTTTCTAATAAAAAATAAAGCTCACTTATTTGGAGATCATGCTAGCTGTGACTGCATGGAACACAAGTATGAAGTCAAAAAGGGCTTCTGAGTGGCTTGCCCTGAAGCCAGGCAAGAGGCGGGGAGCCTTCTTCAGCCTCTCCTGCAGATGTTTACATATAAAAGGAGGTAGAAGTTTTAAAGCCATGGGGACACAGGTATGGGAAGAGGAGTAAAGAGGGCTGACAAGGGAGCTTCAAGAACGTTTAAAAGTGTATCTCTTCAAGAATAAAAAGTATGGAAGACAAGATTCTTATATCCCCAGAGGCATCTGGGAAGGTGACTACTCTTACCTTAATCACAAAAAAAAAGTGTCAGTGGGTCCTGAAGAGAAGTATGCATTTTAGAAAGATTTCCATAAAAATTAACGTTCAGTAAGTAAATCAGTATTTTGAAAAATAACATGGAATGCCTAATTCTTCAATGTCTAGCACAAGAAGCATGCATGCCGAAACACAAAACCAAAATAAGTTAGGAAGAATGAATACCAGATAAGGAGAGGTTTTCTGTAACTAGGATTTCCTTAGGAACCAATTCTAAAACTTCACAGATTTTAAGTAATTGCAAAATGCATGAACATAAAGTGAGCAGAGAGATTATATATTATTACTTGCGTTCCTGGGGTCTTAAAACAATGGTCTGCATGATAAATATTTAATAAATGATCCTTCACAGTTAAAGTTGAAATAAAAAAGCAACTCACATCTTAAGCACATTACAACATAGAAAAATCTTACATCAGAAATATGTGAGGCTAAACTGTATACCCAGTGAACTTAATCTCATTAACCTTAAAATAATCAAAATAATCGTGAAGTATGTGAGAGAGAGGGTTTAAGCAAACGTCTGATACACTGGTGGGCACTCAGAATTCCTTCATTTTAATCATGTCCCATTGCAATCAGTCTGTTTTCCTGTTATTTCTACAGTCACAATCCATTGTATTGCACCTGAGGCAGTTTTTAGAAAGATTTCTTCAAAATAACTCAACTCATATTTTGGGTGGGTGGGGGGTTGGGGTAAAAGTAATATGAGGATACCATTTGTTTGTGCCAAATGCAGTGCCTCTTTACTGTCCTGCAGATTTCCACCTGTAATCATGAACTGAAAAAGAAAGAAAGAAAATAAGCCTACTTGAACAGGGCATCACCAACAGTTTCCCAAACATGCCTTCTTGCTGCCTTTTTGCAGAATGCTCCTCTCTGACTATCACACACTTATCCTTCCTTTAAAATGTGGCTGAAAGGTCATCTCCTATTTCAAGTGGTCCTCGACCACCCCTCTCCACACACACAAGCATAAATACAACACAGAATTTATCACTCCTACCCACTAAAATGGATTCACATGTCTGTTTTTCCTGTTAGATCAAGAGCTCCTTAAGGACAGAGATCACATTATGAAAAAGACTGAATAACTAAAGACTTCTGAATTTGGAATTCTGTTCATCTAAATTAGAGATTCAGTAGTGTTTATTAATTCAACAGTTCTCCAAGTGTGGTCCCAGAACCCCCAGGGGAATGTGAGGGCAAAACTATTTTCATAATAATTCTAAGATGCTATTTGCCTTTTTCACTCCCACCCGGCTCCAAGGGTACAAGGAGATATTCTAGAGGCTAGATGGGTAATAGCACAACAAAATGACTGCAAAAACAGATACCCAAGTTCTGGAGTATTCTAATAAGAGCCAGACATTCAAGACATGTTTAAAAAAAAAAAAAAAAAGACAAAACAATCCACTCACGTCACTACATTTTTTTGGTTTGGAAAATACTTATTTTTCATAAAAATATGCTAGTTATATAATGGTTTACTGTTAGTAGATATAAAAATATATATATATTTTTTTTTTAAGATTTTATTTATTTATTTGACAGAGATCACAAGTAGGCAGAGAGAGAGGAGGAAGCATGCTCCTGGCTGAGCAGAGAGCCCGATGTGGGGCTCGATCCCAGGACCCTGGGATCATGACCTGAGCCGAAGGCAGAGGCTTTAACCCATTCACCCACCCAGGCGCCCCTGTTAATAGATATTTTATATTCTTCTTAGTTCTAATTTTTAATATTAACAAATAAAACACACATAGAGAAAAGCTCTTTGGGTCTTCAGGAATATTAAAGAACGTGAATGGGTTTTGAGACCAAAAGTTTGACCATCACTGAATTAACACATACTGAATCTTCTGTAAGAAAATGTATGGCTCCTGGCAGAAAGCAGGCTTCTAAAGACACAGCCCTCCGGGTCCCTCAGCAGTGAGAATGACTGTATTAAAAGGAAAATGTTACAAAGAGCGATGTGTGGGTGCCGGCTACTGAGGCAGTGCTGCTGAAGCACGCGTCCTTCAAAAGAAGGGACTAACTAAGCACGCTGATGTAGATTTTTTTAAGCATCTCCCTTCAAATGCCTCACTGAGCTAAAATGAAGAATTCCTTCCAGGTACAGGCCTCAAGAGAAAACATACAAAACGTAGGAAGAAGTGCAAAAGATGAACAGATGTTTTCACAGAGCAACCTAAGTTTCTAATGGGCACTGAGTATCTCTAATGGGCACTGAGTATCTATTCAGGGAACGTGCAGCCATTATTAAATGCTCAACTGCTTGTAAAACACAGGGTGTTAAGATACTAAAAAAATATTGAGAGAATGTGACTTTTACTAACACCACCTAATTCTTTAATACAAAACCAGGTGCCCTCATCTAGTATTTCAATTCTGTAAAATAATTCCTATTCAAGTCTACCTTTTATTTTATCTATAACTTTCCCAAATAGATGAAAAAATGAGGACAGGACTAGAGAACGTAATTTCCCCTCCCAGGTCACAGTGATGATACTAGGATGACGGTGGCTTCCACCATAAACCTGATAGAAAAAAGGTTGTTTACTTTACACAGGTACAATACCATGTGCTTTGCACTCCAGCTTTATTTAACTCTTACAACAACTCCCTTAATTAGGCATTATTATCATTCTCGAATTACAGATGCGAAAACTGAAGCCTAGAGAGAGAAGCACCCATGTTATGAAGCTCTGAAGAATGAAGCTGGGGCTGAAACCCAGGGGTGTGAGGCCGTAACTGTGCTTTTCATTACTACAGTGTAACTGCAAGACACTTCCAATTAGGAACCGCATCCGAGACATCGGTGTGCATGTTTCAAATGCTAGGATTAAATTAGGATTAGACTACTCATGGCTGACACATGAAAATTCAGGAGCTTGGTATTTCAGAGTCTGCAGAAGAGCATTTTATAAAGTGATTTACCAAGCAGGGAATGACTGCATAATGAGAAACGAATATTGAAACGTTTATCCCTTCTTATCACGGTGAAGAGAGACCACAGGGCAGAGCTGGGACTGCAGAACTCAGGAGCCAGCAGGGTCCTCTCTTACTCAAGGTAATTCAACTTAGAAGCCGCAGCTACCAAGTGTCCTGACACCACACTGGGGAACTTAACCTTACGTGTGCATATGTGGGCTAGCTTGGTATTTTTTTTAAATACTAATTAAAAACAATTATCTATTCAGAGAATTTGACACAGAGCTAATATTCATTTGCTTAGAACTCTCTTAAAAAGTAGAATTATCCTGATAATCAAATTAGTACTGTAAAAATTAAAGTGTCTTCTCGGTTGTTCAAAAAGGTATATTCATACTGTAAAAGCTAAACTCGGTGATAGATACAGGTCTTTCTGATGACCACTGAGTTCTAACAAATGCTAAGTTAGGTTATAAAATTTATTAAGAGTTGCATCTTGAGATGCCTGATAATTAAAATAGGTTTTAAACACTTTTATCAAAGAGACTTTGCCATTTACCACACTTCTGCTCAAATAAAGAACTAAGCATAAGGCTTGTGTCACTTAAGTTTTGATGTTTTACTTCATTTACTTAGTAATATTACTTGTTGACAATACATATCCCCCCAAATGCCAAGCGTGGCATGAGCTCCTTCTCTTCCATTCTACAGTATCTTAACCAGAATTTAATTTTTTAAAAAAACTTAACAAAAAGTTACCTTTTTAACACCAATCTGGACAGCTCTCTCTATTACATCTTGTAAGTCATCTGTAAAAAGCAAACCTCACATTAAGAAAACCTGGTAAAAAAAATTTTTCACTTACTTATCCCTTCTTGAAAGAAAATTACAAAGAAACAATTATATTTACCAGATCAATATTGAGTACACATATAGTAATAATCAGCAATAACCCGAAAAGAAAAGAAAAGAAACCCATATAAGGCAAACTAGATGCCTAGTTATCCATTTAATTATATTTTTATTCTGTTGACCAAAGGGAGAAGAGTGACAAAAATCAGGAGATTCAAACCAAAGGTGAATTTGCTCACTATCATTCAAGTCACTTGCCTTAAGTTTGAAACTTGTTGGCACTGTATTTTTTTTTATATAAAAATAAAATAATCATTAAGATCGTTATTTTTTTGGGGCGCCTGGGTGGCTGAGTGGGTTAAGCCTCTGCCTTCAGCTCAGGTCATGATCCCAAGGTCCTGGGATCAAGCCCCACATTGGACTCTCTGCTCAGCCAGGAGCCTGCTTCCTCCTCTCTCTCTGCCTACTTGTGATCTCTGTCTGTCAAATAAATAAATAAAATCTTAAAAAAAAAAATCGTTATTTTTACTACAGCCTTTCAAAATATATCTGTAATGCCTCCCAAAGACCTCTTTGTAAACTGCAGTTAATGCTGTATTTCTGTAATTCCCATTCCCATTGAGGAAGGATAATTTTTATTTTCTCTGACAGTTTTTTGCTTTTTCCCCCCAAATTTCTTGTTTAAGTAACAACAAGCTTTAAGAGGCCTGAGGTAAATGGATGGCAAAAATCAAACAATTCTATCATAAAAATCCACTTATTGATTTCATATTTAATTACCACAGTAAATTTGGTTAGAATTCAATTATTTCTAGAATAGCTATAAAATTTCTTTTAGAAAAAAACTATCAAATTAGTGAACTTATACTAAGACAACTAGTTCTGCTAAATATTATAAACCAGAGTCCTACTGATACTGATGACAATAAAACTTATTTCATAAACACACACATACATGCAGAGTCACAGAGCATGAAATCTATTAAGTGCTACAAGGGCACGAAAATCAGAATATAATTTATTCACTCATCCGTAGTACCTAACATCTTATAAACATAAAGCAAAAACATTACCTAAACTTCTAAATGGAGGAGAAAAGGTAAGTTTTGAGGTAAGGCTTATGAAAGCTAACACTGAGCTTTCTTCTGTAAAGTGGCACCTGACATTCCCAGTATTTAGAGAGGCTTTCACTTAGTGTCACCTAGAAGCATAGTGAAATTTGCTCTGACTTAACTGTTGGAATGTGCAGTTCCACTTCACCCAGACCACAAAACCAAATTTTCATGTTTGCATTTACATAATAACAAGTACAGTAATTTTTGAGACAATACTTATAAACCAGTTTATTGGAGAAACTCTCCTTGCCTCAGCTGACCAAATACACTTTTTGAATGAACTTATATGATAAATACAAGCCATTTGCTTTTAGCTAAGCTTTCCATCAATCTTTGAGAAACTACTGTCCATCCCCACCCACACCACAGGCATCTGGGCTCTGGCAGGACTGGAGGAAAGGGGGAAAGGCAAGACAGGGAAGCCGGGCAGCAGCATGCCCGCTCCTGACCCACATTTGTCACTCAGCTGAAAACATTTCCAAAAGACGAGGTGCTACAGTGATGTTCAACTGCACCTGATTTTTAAATTACGTACCCTAATGTTCAATGCTTAAAAGACTAATTACACATCAACTGTTGTTTGGCTTTTATGCCTATGGCTTTTTTGCATTTCTCTGTTTGAAATGATAAACTTCCTCAGAGAAGGCGGCCTTGGTAACACTGCCATTACAGGTGCTTTTCCAAATGCTCCTGGTTGCTATTTACTTAAGCAGCTTATTTATGTTTCCCTTTGTTTATAGCTTTAAACTATATGCACCTAAGATGCATAATAAATCCTCTTAATATTTCCCTTGTAAAGTGGATTATGCTTCATGATCTCCTTGAGGCAGACACCTTGTCTTCATAGAGAAACTATTCATCTTAATAAAAGAAATATTTACCTTGATGCTTCTGAACTCCTCTATAAATTCCTCTGAACATGGGATCTGTCAAGTTGATACCGATATCTGTGGAAAGCAAAAATAAATGATTATGAAGAGCTTCTATTTTAAACTTCTATGTTAAATAAAAGCTCCTGTTACTAAATTTTTCATTCACTCAAACAAAATCTAAGTGCCTACCACTTGTCACTGTGTTAGACATCTGGGATACAAAGCTGAGTAAGACAGAATTCTACCTCTCAAGAAACTCACTGAAGAACTGGGAAGGCAGACCCATTAACAGAGCGTGAAGAAATAATTTTAAGTAGACACTGGCACTGTGGGACACAGATGAGGAACACCCAGACTAGCCTGGTAGATGGCCCAGAAGTTTCCAGAAAGAAGGGATCCCTGAACTGAATCTTACAGGATAAGTTAGAGTTACCCAGTAGAAGAGGGGAAACTGCAGACAGAGGAAGTAGGAGCAATGAATGCATCTTGCATGTAAAATGGCAGTGACTGTGGACAGCTATAGGCTGTTCTGGCTGCTGGAGGGAAATGAAGGGAAGGGAGTGCCCAGAGAAGTCCAGACTCAGCTAGGTTACAGACATTTGTCTTTAATAAAAATACCAGATGCAGGGGCGCGCCTGGGTGGCTCAGTGGGTTAAGCCTCTGCTTTTGGCTCAGGTCATGATCTCAGGGTCTTGGGATCATGCCCCACATGGGGTTCTCTGCTCAGCAGGGAGCCTGCTCGACACCCCCCACCCCCGCCACCTGCCTCTTTGCCTACTTGTGATCTCTGTCAAATAAATAAATAAAATCTTTAAAAATAAATAAATAAAATAAAATAAAATACCAGATGTTACAAGAGGCACAGATGGCTTGTAAGCAGAAGTGTTAAGATATCTCATTCTGGTATCTTTGCAGAAGGTAGGATTTGAAGGGAGGCAAATGGAGTCAGTATATCTCATTTGGAAACAGGCAAGAACTCATATTTACAATGAGAAGAACCTGAACTGGGGCAATGTAAGTAGAGATTCAGAGAACAGAATAAATTATTTCATTATTCATCAAATACCATGAAGACCAAGTCTGTGTTGTTACTACATAAGGAGTTAGGGGAAAGGACTAAGACCCAACACGTGGTCCCTGCCTTCCAGGAATTCATGGTCTCTACAGGAACTACAAATACACTTTGTGATAATATGGTGGACTAATAAGCAACACAAGGCAAAAAGGTTTTTCTTTATTCCTATATTCCTAAAACCCAGCATAATGGTTGCCACACAGTAGGAGCGCTACACGTGTTAAGTCTATAAATAATTGCTACGTGCTTGGGAGCACAGAGAAGGGGCATTAACAGTTTTGGCAAAGATGACGAGACAAGCCTCCCAGCAGAGCCGGATCTTTAACAGAGCTCAAGCTTACAGCTGACAGACGGAAAGGGCATGGATAGCATGGACAGCATGGACCGGTGTAGGCACCTGCTGTACCTGGGCACAGGAAGAATCGTGCCTACAGAGCAGTGGTCCTCAGTGGAGAGCCATCCTGCAGCTCCTTCTCCTTCTAACCCACCCCCCTGCACAGCACTTGGCAACGTCTGTGTTCACGTCTAGATGGCGCAGCTGAGGGGAGTCACTGGCATCGGGGCCGGAGGCCATGGATGCTGCTGAAAACCTACAATGAACAGGACAGCTTCCCGAGAGAAGGGATTCTCTGACCCCCAACATCAAATGCCATTCTTGATAAATCCTGCTGCAGAGTGCAAGGGAACCAGGGGAGTAACAGGACGTGAAGTCAGACCATACTGGCCACGGGCAACAATAATACCTTCCTTATGGGGCACCTGGGTGGCTCAGCCAATTGGGCGTCTGCTGTCGGCTCGAGTCGAGATCCTGGGGTCCTGGGATCGAGCCCCACTCTGGGCTCCCTGCTCAACGGGGAGCCTGCTTCTCCCTCTCCCCCCAATTGTGCTCTTCCTGACTCTCTCGCAAATAAATACATAAAATATTTTTTTAAAAAATAGTAATAATAGGGGCACCTGAGTGGCTCAGTGGGTTAAAAGCCTCAGCTTTCGGCTCGGGTCATGATCCCAGGGTCCTGGGATCGAACCCCACATCGGGCTCTCTGCTCCGCGGAGAGCCTGCTTCCTCCTCTCTCTCCCTGCCTGCCTCTCTTGCCTACTTGTAATCTCTGTCTGTCAAATAAATAAATAAAAAATAAAAATAAAATAAAATAAAATAGTAATAATACCTTCCTTATTTAAAATACACACCCTTTAGCTTTAGCACTAGGAGAATCTCCAAGTTCTTGATGGCAGGGGACACCTGCCTGCCTAACAGACCCTTATGCTGCTTCTGCTTACTTTCAGCTTCCTCTTGGAATGTTCTGATTTCTGCCAAGCTGGCCCTCAGTAAGCTGTGCTGCTTCCACACGAAGACAGACGTGACATGATGGGTGGGAGTTTGGATGATCTAGGAGATGGCAGGGAGAGTAGCCCAGGCATTTAGAAAAAGCAAAAGAAAGGCACAATGCAGAAAAGTCGGCAGATATTTCAGCAACAGTGTATAGGCCAATAGAGGGTAGGAGATGAATTCACACCCCACACCCTTTAACGAACCATCAACACACAAATACTGACTACAGTAAATACAATATGGGGTCAGTGGAATGGCCCAGATCATAAGAATTCAGCATCTACTTTTTTTTTTTTCTTCCAGTTAAGGAAAGGGAACTAGTCAGGAGGCAGACTGAGAAAGGGAACCCAGGGAAGAGAGGAGAGGCTCTCCTATCTAGAAGAATCCTTCACGGGGCTCATCCACAATCACCCAGCCCGGACGACGGTTAGGGGCACAGACTTAGTCTGTATTTCTCCTACTCATTTCCCCTTTGTGCAGCAAAGAGATTAGCATTTTTCCAAAACAACCTATTTACTAGAAAACAAAGTGAAAAACAAAGGAAACAAAAGCAAGCAAATTTAGCAAGTAAACTTTATGATACTTATTTTAAAATAAGTTAAGTGTCCAACTTTTTTTTTAAAGATTTTATTTATATATTTGAGAGAGAGAGAGAGAGAGAGTATGCAAGCGAGCATGCATAAGCGGGAAGAAGGGCTGAGGGAGAAACAGACTCCTGCTGAGCAGGGAGCTTGACTTGGGGCTCAATCCCAGGACCCTGAGATCATGACCTGAGCTGAAGGCAGACGCTTAACTGACTGAGCCACCCAGGCACCCCAGGTGTCCAACTCCTGATTTTGGCTCAGGTCCTGGTCTCAGGGGCCTGAGATCAGCTCCGCACCAGGCTCCACACTCATTACAGAGTCTGTTTTTCCCTGTCCCTCTCCCTCCCACCCGCCCAACCCTCACTCTCTCTTAAACAAATAAAATAAAATCTTTAAAAAATAATAAAATAATTTTTAAAAGGCAAATTGAAGATGAGCTTGGGGGCTCAGTTTCTGAAGCCCTCCCATGTCCTTGTCTCAACCCTCGCTGGGCCAGATGTGGACCCACTCCTCAGCACTTTGTACTGAGGCTGATATGGTTGAAGCCAGGTGATACCACTGCCTCTTAGAACCTCCAGATGTGGGTCAGTCCTTCAGGCCCCACGTCACAGTGGAGTTCAATGTCTGTATTCAGCTTTGGACCCAGGTGAGCCCTGGGCTTTAGGATATCCTACGCTGGCTCAGCCACCAGTTTCTTCCCTCTGCTGCAAGAAGTCTGACTTATAGCCCTTGGCCCTTTTCTTTCGGACATGTGGTTTGCTTGAAGTGTATTCCTTGGCCAGTTGTTAGAGCCGCTTTCTACCTCGAAGAGAATGTTTCGCCTTAGTCGGGTTTGGTGAAGGGGGTCAGAACAAACCACCCCAAAAGATGCCACTTTGGCATATCGGTTATTCTGAACTGAACGCACTGGAGAAAGAGGAGATGCGGACAAGGCTCTCTGCTCTCCCCCCTGGGTAACTAAAAGTAGGTCATAAAATTTCCCATTGAAACACACCCTCCCGGGACGCCTGGGTGGCTCAGTTGGTTAAGTGGCTGCCTTCGGCTCAGGTCATGATCCCAGCGTCCTGGGATCGAGTCCCACATCGGGCTCCTTGCTCGGCAGGGAGCCTGCTTCTCCCTCTGCCTCTGCCTGCCACTCTGCCTGTGCTCGCTCTCTCTCTGACAAATAAATAAATAAAATCTTTAAAAAAAAAAAAAAAAAGAAAGAAACACACCCTCCCTATATCAAGAATGGAAGAATATTGTTATCATTGCAATAGTGTTATCACCAGACTCGGAGCCCACGTCAAAACGAATCTGTACAAGCAGACCCAAATAACTCTCCTCATCTTCCATTAGGTTCCTAAATCTTAAAAAAATTGAAATCGGGTTATTACCTGTATGCCATAGGACTAACATCCATGTACTTTAAGGCCTGATTAAAAATATTCTAGAAATCAAAAAAAAAAAAGAAATGAAAATAAAGCCACTCAAAATCCTACTCATTTAACTTGTTCGAGATGTCCTAATATAGCTATAATAAGGAATACTATCTTTTCAATTAAAAAGTTCTTACCAGAGGAGGACCTGGGTGGCTCAGTCCATTAAGCATCTGACTCTTGGTTTTGGCTCAGGTCATGATCTCAGGGTTGTGAGACTGAGACCCACGTTGGGTTACGTGCTCAGCACGGAGTTGACTTAATATTCTCTTTCCCTCTCTCTCCCCCTCTGCCCCTCTGCCAGCTCAAGAGCACTATCTCAGATAAAATCTTTAAAAAAAAAAAAAAGTTCCTATCACAAGTACTTGCGTTGTCAACAAACTCAAAAAAAAGTAAACAGTATATAAGAATCAATTTCTAGCTTGAAATAGCTTGAAAAACTAAGAGATGGGAGGAGAGCATGGGATACAAAGAAAGAAGACAAGGAAGAAAAGGACTTCTAACTGGGGGGAAGCTGAGGGAGTCATACATTTAGTGGCGTGTAATCTTGTAAGGATCTGTGATGTTTCTTTTCCATAATTTTTCTTTAACTGGCTGGCTTTAAAAGCAGTAACTGCTTTACTGTTAAAAACCACTTCCAGTATTAATGAGTTTTATTTCTCAAAACAGAGTGGAAAACTACTTGCAACCAAAAACAGAACCACATCTCCAAACTGATGCCTCATTGGGCTCAGGGAAGTATGTCCTATCACCATCACCTAGGATCTGGGATACAAATGGACAGTAAACAGGGCACTTAAAATTATTTCAGATTTGCTTAGCCTTCAGATAGAACTTCAACTCCACAAAAAATACAGGAAATGAAAGGACAAGCTTAACACCGGCACACAGCAATCAGACAAATCCTAAAGACAGACTTCTGTGGGGCCACCAGCCAAGTGCTTCTCCGAGACAGTGCCACGAGGGAAGAAATGTGCTAGATCGGGGCGGGGCGGGGGGGGCAAGCTGTTGCCAATGGCAGACTGACACCTATTTTTGTTTGCCCCTGAGCTAAAAAACAGTTTCACATTCCTTAATAGCTGGGGGGGGGGGGGGGGATCAAAAGAATAGTAGGGTTTTGTGATACATAAAAAGTATAAGAAATTCAAGTTTCAGAGTCCAAAAAGTTTTACTGGAACACAGCCAGACCCATCTGTTCATAGAGTGTCTATGCCTGCTTTTGAGTGACAAGATCTGAGTATTTGCGATAGTGATCATATGGTCCACAAAATAAAAAATATATACTACGTGACCTTTTAAGGAAAAAGTTGCCCAACCTCTGTGGTAGACTAGATACAAAACTTACGGGCATCCAAGTATGTGGCTCTGGACTGGATACGGTTTTGGAAACCACCACCTTATAAAAGAGGCTCCAGAGAGACCCCTTCCTTGCCTGTTCCACCACATGAGGACATAATGAGAAGGCAGCAGCTAGAAACCAGGAAGAGGGTCCTCACCAGAATGCAAACATGCTAGTGCCCCTGATCTCGGACTTCCCAGCCTCCAGAATGGTGAGAAATACATTTCTTATTTCTAAGCCACCCAATCTGCAATATTCCCTTATAATAGCCCAAATGGACTAAGGCAATCTAAGACATCAGCTTCTCTCTCAAGATGTACTTACCAAGTAGGTGGATTTTATCTCCCAATCTACCAAGCCTGTGCACTCCTTTCCGTCTCCCCCTCTACCTTAAGACTCCAGTCAACTCGGGCCCCAAAGCCACTCTGTTCCCCCTGCTGTTCTGTTCTGCCCCAGACCTAAGGTTTCTTTCATTCACAAATCAGATCATGACACTCTTAACCATACTCCTCACTATTAGAATAAAAACCAAAGTCCTAACATGGTAGGCCCTTGGTTCTGCTAATCTCTTTAGCTCATTCTATACCATCCTCCCACCCCCTCAGTCGCTTCCCCATTTCTCTCCGCTACAGACCCACTGGTCGTTTTTTAGTTCCTCAAAAGTATCACGTACCCTCTTGCCACAGGATGTTTGCACAGGCTGTTCTGTTTGGAACCTTCTGCCTTTCTTTGCCTACTTAACTCAATCTTTCAGAGCTCCGTCCAAGTGTCACTTCCTCAAGGAAACCTTTTCTGACCTCCCAGACTAAGTTTTGTTCCTCACCAAATAACCAGAGAACCATGTTGCCTTTCTTCAGTGCCCTCTTCTTAATAACTGTGGTAAAGCCAATTAGTGCACTCACGAGGCTGTCTCCATCAGGGGACTGTGACTAGCTTCTGACCACCACTGATTCCTAGCATTTGGCACACTGATGGCACACAGTAGAGACTCAGTAAATACTTTAACAGTACATACTTTTTTAAATGAATGAATGACTAGGCTGCTTAAGGGAATTGAAGACAAGGAATAGGAAATATGATCCAATCCCTAGGGAAATGGAATTATACAAAACCGGTAGCCAAAAGCCCCAACCAGCCTGTTTCTAGGGCCATAGGGCCGGATCAGAATCCTGTTGCAAAAAAGCCAACTATTTAATCTTAGGGACCTAAAAGCTGGATGGCCCAAAGAGATAGTTTTGCTACTAATTACTGCCAGCTGTTCTCTCATTGGCTCATGGAAGGGTGTGGGAACTGCTAGAATAGGAATCATCGAAAGCTATGCTTCTCAAACTAGAGAACTCTGGGGCACCTGGGTGGCTCAGTCAGTTAAGAGTCCAACCCTTGGTTTGGGCTCAGGTCATGATCTCAGGTTCCTAGGATCAAGGCCCACTTGGGGCTCCGCATCCACCAGGGAGTCTGCTTGAGGATTCCCTCCCCCTCACTTTCTGCCCCTCCCCCAACTTGAGCAGGCATGCGCTCCTGCAAGCGTGTGTAGTCCTTCTCTAAAATAAATCAATCTCTAAAAAACAAACAAAAATTATGGGTGTTCCACAGAGTATGTAACAGATTTCCTGGAGTATCAATTTTATTTTGGAAGATTTAGGGGATTAAAATAGCTTCTTAATTTAAGAAGGGCACTATATTATTTCAAAGATAAATACAAAACATCCAAAGAAATGTAAATGCATCAAGAGTTACACACCACTGCTGCTATCCCTACCACCCTTGGAATATGCTTCCCCCTATGCATAAATCTATTAAACAACTAGGGAAGGCTATACTTAAAAAAATTTTTAACACTGGCTATCTCAGGAGAGTAGGACTAAAATGTATTCAAAATAAACCCACTTTAAGAAGGCTTTCCAAACTTATCTTACTGAAAGGTTCAAATTCTTTTACCAACTTTCTTACCACCATGGTACTAAAACTACATATATTGTTTTACCCATTCATTCCTATTTCCATTGATCATCAATGTCCTAAGTTCCCAGGAAACAAACATTATTGAGTATTTGCCTTAAGAGTGTGGTCTAGTGGGAGGGACAGACACATAAATAATTATAAAATAATGTGTCAAAGGATAGAGTTATGAAGTCTGAAAGAGCAGGGAAAAAATCAACCAGGCACGAAGGTAGTCAGTCAGGGGGATATTAGTGGTAAAAAGTGACATTATGGTCCCAAACTGCGGCTCTAAAACCTTGTCCAAGGCAAGAAACAGCATGTGCAAGTGTTTCTCAAAGATAAAAGCGATGAGGCTTGAACAGAGGGCAGGACCAGAACATGGAAAGGTTTTGTATGCTGTGTCAAGATACTTCAACTATCCTAAGGACAGTAACTGAAGGATGTGAAGCAGAAGAAAACTGTAGTTGATTTTTACACAGACCACACTGAAGGCTGTATGTATGATGGATTTAAGGACACATGACTGGAGGCAGGAATTTAGTTTTATATCAAAAATAAATAATAAGGGGCGCCTGGGTGGCTCAGTGGGTTAAAGCCTCTGCTTTCGGCTCAGGTCATGATCCCAGGGTCCTGGGATCAAGCCCCACATCGGGCTCTCTGCTCCGCGGAGAGCCTGCTTCCTCCTCTCTCTCCCTGCCTGCCTCTCTTGCCTACTTGTAATCTCTGTCTGTCAAATAAATAAATAAAATCTTTAAAAAAATAAGTTGTCTTTTCCTTGTGGGATGTTTCACGGCCCTTAGCCCATCTGCCCCCACTAATCATCTCACAGATTGGAGTGCAGAAGCGGACAGATGACAGGCTTGGAAATGTCTATAGCTACTAAGGACTACAGCCAAACCTCACCCCAGGCTCTCCCACAGCATTTTTAATCTTCTTTTGTGGCACTTAAAACATTCTCCCCTGCACCTGCTTTGACAGTCCATATCTCTCTAGTCTGAAAAATAACTGCACCACTCGAATATTTCATAGTTCCATAAAGTTAGCTCAAAGTCTTTGGAAAAAATATTGCTTAAAATAACTCTCAGACCTAAGACTACTTTTCCAATTGCCCAGTAAACGTTTCCAGCGGGATGTCCTATAAGACTCTCAAACTTAACCTAATCCACATGGATCTCGCTACGTCTCCCACCCATTGCCAAACTAATCATGCTTCCATTTCATATTTAGATATTTATCCCAACTCTGAGTCATCTCTGACTGTTCACCCTCCCTTACTGCCATAAACACAGCTGCCAAATGCTGCATATGTACCTCTCTTCCTTTTCCCCTCCCTAGTTCAAGCTGGGAAATGTTTCCCCATCTCTTCCCCTCCCCCACAGAACCTACAGTAACTATCAGGATTGCCTTACTAAAGCAGAGATGTGATCATTGCCCTTTCCCACTCTCAAAGAGCTAGAAACGCCACAAAGACAAGAATCACACCCAGCTTTACTAACTGCTATTAGGGAAAACCCAGAGTTCCTGGTACATAACTGGCACTCCATGATTTACTTGATGAAGGAAGGCTGAAAGCTTCAGCAAAGCTCCATCCTACACACAGTAGAAGTAAACTCGGCCAGACCTTTGAGTCCCAAGTTACCCTTCAAACCCTAGCTCTCACAATGTCCACAGCTTTTTCCATGTACCTGGTAGTAAATACTCTTACCCCTTTGGTTCCTGTCGCATTTCCCCCCTCTTCTTCTACTGAGGGTGAACAGATTATTGTACTTGCCAAGTAACGAAACTGTTATCCTCCCCACGACTTATACCCTTCAGTTCCCCCGCCAGATGGTGATGCCAGCAGATCAGGGGCCGGGTCTTTGCACCCTGTGTTCCTAGGCCGGTGCCTGGCCCCCCAGGAGCGCGCAATAACCGGATGTGAACGCACGAATTAGTGAATGAACGGGTCGCTTGAAGTCGTCATCCTCTCCCACACAGAGGAGAAGGGACGGGAGGTGCAGATGGGATGGAGGGGAATACAGTGAGGGGCCCTTTTTTGGTCTACTTTGGCTTTCTTTTTACTGAACACAACACATATGTCGAAAGAGCATAAGTCAACTTCTACAGCTCGTTAATTTTCACACAGGAGCACACCGCGACACCAGCACCCAGGCCGAGCAGGATGTTAACGGTACCCAGAAGCCTCCCCGCGCCCTCTCCCACTGAGTGCCCTCTCAACCTTGAGAAAGCCGGAGAGCTCAAGCCCTGGGCCCCTAGCCTGGGTAAGCGACGTCCGTGGGTGGTCAGAAAGCCCAAGAACCGGGAAGACGCTTACCCACGAACTTGAAGCGACTCATGTCTGCAGCGCCGGCTCCGCCCCGGCGGAAGCGGAAGTGGTCGCCGTCGCCCCGCCCTTCCGGCTGCCCCGCCCCTCAGCCCGGCCTCCGGCATCCCGGGAGCCCCCGCGGCCGCTGGAGGAAGCGGGTCGTCATGGCGTTCTGCGGGCCGGGTGCCTACCTGACCCACCAGCAGAAGGTGTTGCGGCTTTACAAGCGGGCGCTGCGCCACCTGGAGTCGTATTGCGTCCACAGGTGGGAGAGGGAGAGCCGGGGCGCGGGGAGGTGACCCCGGGAATCCTCACGGAGGCCGAGAGGCCTTCTGGGGCCGAGCGGCTCAAGGACATGGGGGACGTAGTGGGAAGGCGGCCGTGCACCCGGGTGCAAATCCCCGCTTCGTCGCTCCTCGCTGCGAGACCTTGAAGAGTTGCTTATCTGGCCCAGGCCTCGGTTTTCCAAGACCGACGCAGGACCAGCGCAGAGGGTTCCATGACAACTAAATAAAATAAAGGAAAGTGCCGAAAAATCTGATTGTTGTGCGTCCAGCGCTCGCTTAGAACTTTATTCTTGACCTTCTTGTTGCTAATATTGGCAGCAGGAATAGGCGCGTTGTTTTCTGTAGTCCTCATTACAACTCCAGGAGTTAGGGATTATTTAGCCTTAATTTACAAGTAAGAAAATGGGCATGGGGAATACTCAAGGCCCTACAGCTGGTGAGTGGCCGGGCCAGGATTAAACCTCAGGTGGTAACCCAAAAGCATCACCAGTCTCCCACCTCTCCAGTCAGCTTTCCTCTTTTTAGCTTCAGCCCTTTCTATTACTTTCACACCCACATGATTACTTACCAGCCACATCATTCTCTTTCTTCTCCCCGTCTGAGAGTGGTCTTAGTCTTAAAACACAAAGATTTTTGTTACCTGGATGCAGTGCATGGTGGGGTGGCAACCCAGATGGGTGGATGCTGGGCTTCCCCTGCCTCACTGGACTCCTAAAGCCTAGTCCCAGGAGAAGGGCTCCTGGAAGAAACCTCGAACGATGGAAAAGTAAGTAAGTCTGGGAAAGTTGTGAAGGGTATCCTTAAAGCCCAGATTGCATATTTGTGATTATTGGAAGGTCACTGACCTACTTCTCTTTGCTAGACAGAAGGATGGCCAGGTTCATTGTTGTCATTGCTGCTTTTCTCCCTGAATTTTCCTTATGCGTTCTTCTGACAAAATTTGCAGCTCAGGTTCTGTTCTGGCTGTGGAATAAACAAAAATTAACAAGTCCTCTTTCTCTGCTGTAGCAGATCACAGATTAATGGGGAAGGTGGACATGTGAACAAACAGATAACAGAATTATCAATCTTATAAAGATAAAGGAAGTTGAGCTGTCAGGAATTCAGGTACCACTGAACTGCATCTGGGAATATTAAAATTCTTAGTCCTGGAGGAGAAGATAAAAGCATCTCAGTGGTTTTTAAGTCTCACTGACATCCTTTCCCAGGGCTTTTCTCCCTCCATTTGTCCTTGGTGCTTTTTGTTCTCATGGTTCCATCCCAGGTCCTTCGTGGTGTGTATGCTTTGGGCAGCCTCATCGAATGCTGGGAGTTGAGTTACCACCTAGGCTCACTTGTCTCTAAGGCTGTTTCCCAGCTCTTTGTTACATAACCTACAGTTCTCTGAAACTCAACTTGTCTTAATGCCTTAAAACTAAACTCTAAAGTGTATCATTCTGATTCTTTTCCCAAATTCCCTGTCTCTGCTAATAGCATTATTAGTAATTCAGTCACTCAGCTTTAAGTCTTAAAATTGTTCTTAAGTACTCCCGGCTTACTCCGATGCCAGTGACACACGTGCCAACGACACACATATGCTGTGTATAGTTGGACACTGATTTTTGTCAGTTCTCTCCACAGTATAATATGCTAACTGACATTGAGCAGAGGAGGTACCAGGCGCTGTCTGAAGTGCGTTGATATGTTTTAACTCATCAAGTCTCCAGGATAACTGTAAGATCTAGATACTGTAATTAACACTTTTGTAGAGGAGGAACCCATGGCCTAAAGATATTAATTTACCCCAGATTACACAACCAGTAAGCTGAGATTTAGTCTGAAGCGATCTGATTTTAGCACACTTGTAATTCTGTAATATAAATGTTTCTCTCCTGTCTCCTACCATCACAGTTGCCTGCTTCAGGCCCTTCTCGTCTGTGGCTTGGGTTATCATCGAAGCCTAAATGATCTGTGCCTACCGTTTCTTCTAGAACCTGACCTTAAATTGCCTACAATCATGCAGTTAGTGTCAGAATTAGGATTCAAACCCAGATCTGTGTGATTCAAGCAATACTGTTTCCACTGCGTAACATCTCCCTTCCTACTTACATTTGTATGTCCAGAATTTAGCACAGTGCCTAGCACAAGGTAGTAGGAATCTCAATAGCTGTCATTCAGTGAGTGTTGAATGATACAAAGGCGGTAGTTCTTTCTCTCTTGCAAATTATCTGTTTGTTTGAATCAGCATTCCTTTTTTTGAGAGGTAGGTTGTGTTTAACACAGTATTTTTTTGCTGCCAAGGAACCCATCATAATGATGTGGCTCCTTCGTTGGCAGGCTCTGGGCTGGCTCTGGGCTGGCTCCCCGTAGTTAAGCTGCACATTCAGAAGACAGTAGAAGTACAGCCCCTTGGCAGACAGTAATCCTGCTCAATTGAGTAGTCAATGTTTCTCATCTCTAAAACCATTTTGGTTAAAGGGACAAATACCGGTACTTTGCCTGTTTGATGAGAGCCCGGTTTGAAGAACATAAGAATGAGAAGGACATGGTGAAGGCCACCCAGCTGCTGAGGGCCGCAGAGGAAGAATTCTGGCACAATCAGCATCCCCAACCTTACATCTTCCCTGAGTCTCCAGGAGGGACCTCCTATGAGAGATACGAGTGTTACAAGGTAGGTGAGCACCATAGTGGTGACTGCCTTCGGAGAGGCAGACTTTCTCCCATCCCAAACCTCACCCCCAGATCCCGCTTGCCCAGTTAGGGGCAGTAGGCAAAACTCTTTCCTGCCACTGGTAAATACTTTCCTGTTTTCAGGTGTCCGTTTTCTCTCTCCCGGTGACATTCTGCCTTGTCCTTCTGACAGTGCAGTCCCAAGGTCTTGCAGTATCTTTTTGGCATAGCAGTGTGCTAAAATAGTTGCATATAACTCATTTTGGGATCTTAAAGTTAGCCAGTTCGGATTGGTGCTTAGTATTTCAGAGCAATTACAAGTACCAGTTCCGCGCGGCATCAGGCCGCTCTGGGTATTTAGAGAATGCAGATCAGAGAGGATCGGTGCCTGCTCTCTTTGGCCTGACCTTGAGGTTTCTTAGCCTGTGACACTGACTCTCGGGTGTTCTTTAGGTCCGTGCCAGCTCACCCTCCGCTGTCATTGTGCTGTGCTCGAAGCAATCTGATGCTTGCAGCGGTTATAAAAATACATGGTCATTTTTGCCTTCTGCCTCCTGAGCAGGCCCTGTGGGTGGCATGTTAGTGCCTCCTCTGGGCTGATGCGGTGATTTCCTCTCCTGACAGGTGCCCGAATGGTGCTTAGATGACTGGCATCCGTCTGAGAAGGCAATGTATCCTGATTACTTTGCCAAGAGAGAGCAGTGGAAGAAGCTGCGGATGGAAAGCTGGGAGCGGGAGGTGAGTCTTCCTTGTCTTTTGCCACACAGCATGGCCCACATGGTCAGTGCCTGGACGGGCTCAGGTTTTGTTCCCCAGGTGCAGAGGTCCAGAGTCCAGTCGTGACAGTTACTGTGGCCCCTTGCCTTTCAGATACACTTGTGTTTCTAGATGCTAAATGTAACCTTTACAGTCTTTTTGTAAACTGGTGACAGGGTGTCACTGGTCTCTTTGGGTTTTCCGCTCCCTGCTTTTCCTTCTCCCCTCCCTCCTCAGTCCTCTGCCTGACCGTCCTGCTGTACCCTCCTGCCCCTGAATTTTCCTCTCCACCAGTGCCTCGGACATTTTTCATTCGCGATGTCTGATTTACATTTTTAACAGCTCAACTTTACCGGAGTGTGAAGAATATATTGGAGAGCTTGAGAGGAGAATTGGAGAGACCAGTTTGGGGTTGTTGCAGTTTGGTCAAAGATTATGGCAACCAGTAGCTGGGGGCATGCAGTGAACAGGGAAAGAGTCAATGCAGGGTATCACTCGCAGGAATATGAAGGCCGACTGGATGCGAGCGATGTGTGAGGGACAGTGAGGAATCAAGAATAAGGTCCACGTTAACACCTAGAGTTTGGTGATGGTTTACTGAGATGAAGACGAGGGAAAACACGGCTGCCAGTGGGTTAAGCATCCGATTCACAATTTCTGTTCAGGTTGTGATCTCAGGGATGCGAGACGGAGCCCCATGTCAGGCTGCACGCTTCAGGGGAGTCTGCGGCTCTGCCCCTGCGCATGTGTGCTCTCTCCCTCCCTCCCTCTCGCTCTCAAATAAATAAATCTTCAAAAAAAAAAAAAAAAAGGTCTTGGAGGGACAAGTAAGTGTTTGGTTTTAAATTTGTTATATCTGAGAGTCCTGTGAGACACCAAGTGAGATGGCAACAATAGGCGACTATGGGTGTAGAAACCTGGAACTCAAAAGAGAGATTTGAGCTCAAAACAAATGTGTGAGTTACCCATTGTTTTAAAAGCCACAGAAATATAGGAGATCTTAGGAGAGGAGAGAGAGCAGAAAGGTTACAGGCACTCCCACTCAAGGAGGGGAGGAAAGGAGGCAGCAAAGCACCCAGCAGGGGAGAGGGGTGACAGCAAGTCCAAGAGAAAGTGTGTCGGGAACGGCTGGTCAGGATTGGTTATCTTGGCGGAAAGTTTCTTTCTTTCTTTCTTTTTTTTTTTAAATTTTATTTATTTATTTGACACAGAGAGATCACAAGTAGGCAGAGAGGCAGGCAGAGAGAGAGGGAGGAGGAAGCAGGCTCCCTGCCGAGCGGAGAGCCCGATGCGGGGCTCGATCCCAGGACCCTGATATCATGACCTGAGCTGAAGGCAGAGGCTTAACCCACTGAGCCACCCAGACGCCTGTTGGCGGAAAGTTTCTAAAAAATGAAATAGAGCGAGGACTGGAAATAACCTCCCGGGATTGCGGCAGTAGGAAGGGCATTCGTGACCTTGGTGAGAGCCTTTTCCTAAGGCCTTAATCACACCAGTAGGAGTGAGCAGAAAGTAAGAGAGAGAAGACAGTGGTGTGGGGAAGGGGGAGGAATTCTTGAGAAGTTTCGCTTGTGTAACTGGAGGGCAAGGGATGATTTTCTTTTAAGATGAGAACTGCATGTGTGCTGCGAGGAGATTCGGGGCGAGGGAGAAATGGACAGTGTTGAGGCAAGGTGGAAGAGGTCAAAGAGGAAAGCTTTTGAGAAGAGCGACAGGATCCCAAGCATGTGTGGAGGCCTTTGAAAGGAGAATGGGTTCTTCCTCCGCTAGAATCGTGCAGAAGATGCACGTACTTACCTCTGGGCTAGAAGTTTTGGTGATGGGAAAATGAGAGTTCTGTGTGATGGCTTCTCTATTTTAGCAAAGAGGAGAAGGCATCAAGTGGGTGCAGCCTGTTCAGAGAATGTGGAAAAGATGCGGGAGTCACGGCAGAGGGCGAGCTCAGTGGGAGTAATAGTAGGATTGCCAGGTGGTGGTGAAGGCCCATTTGAAGTTGGGAGTAATTAATCTGTTGTGACATGGGTTTGTTCCAGCATTTTTTTCTTTCTAGCGACACCAGCTGTCTGGGTGCGGTCTGGAAGGTGGATGGTGTAGGGTGTCTGGAGAATGTCAAGACACCTTAGAGGTTATTCAGAAAGGAGTGATGGTCATGATGGGATGGAAGCAGGTAAAGCAGGCACAGAGACAGGCGGCTGATGGAGAGAAGGTCAAGTTGGGTCAGAGATCTGTGAACTGGCCATTTCCGAGTTTCAGAAAGCATTTTCAAGGGGACATTTAAACACATGAGCTAGAGAGGGCTTCTGTGGTTAGATAGTGGGATATTTTATTCACGATTTTTTTTTTTTTTAAGATTTAGAGAGTGCATGCTTGAGTGGGGGAGGGGCAGAGGGAGTGAATCCTCGAGCAGACTCCCTGCTCAGCACAGAACGCAGTGTGGGGCTTAATCCCAGGACCCTGAGCTCATGACCTGAGCTAAAACCAAGAGTCAGAAGCTCACCTACTGAGCCACCCAGGCGCCCCTGATTCAGGAGTTTGAAAGTTATGTGGGTTCTGGTGATAAGGCCCAGGATGTTGACTGCAGGAAGTCCTTGGCCAAGGTGGAGTGAAAGAGTCATTGTGCCCAAGGAGGGCAGTGCTTGCTAAGAAATGTCTCCTCATTTGGAAACGGGAGGCGTGTTCACTCATGGAGAGTAGCAGGTTCATTCTACAGTTGGTCTCTTACAACCTCTTCACAAAAACCTTTACCTAGTTCGTCTTGTTGACACTATTAAACAGCATATACGCTGGAGACTCAGGTCACCCACAATCCAGAATTGAGTTTTCTGGAGGAAGCTTTAGAACACTCTTGATCTGGGGAGAGGGTCTCTTACATGTCCCTCCTCTCTCAGGACAGTGATGGTCTTGGAGATCACTGGAACTGGGGTTGGGGGGAGTGGGCTGGATGAGGCAGAACGGAGCACATTTTCACATGTTATTTCTTGGTATTTCTGGTCCTGGTTGCTATTTGGGCTGGGGGGGTGCTTTAAAATGAACATCTTTAATATATACAAATTAAGGTTTCCTAATGGTGCTTTTGGAGAGCACTTAGCTGAGACATAGAAATAAGTATTTTTTTTAGGGGTTACAGGTAGGGGACCGCAACAAAGGGAATGGGACTGGTAATGGTCACCGGTGTGCCTCATGAGTCAGAGATGGGGTGGGAGGGTTGCTCAGCTTTGCTGTTTTAAGAGTGGGAAAACCTTTAAGGAGAATTGCTTTCTGAGCTAAACTGTGGGTATAAACATAACGCAGGTACATATAAAAACACCGCAGCGTTTCCAGTCAGTTTGACTCTTAACTGTTCCTCCCTTCCCCTCTTCCAGGTTAAGCAGCTGCAGGAGGAAACCCCAGTTGGTGGTCCCAGCACTGAAGCTTTGCCCCCGGCCCGGAAGGAAGGTGATCTGCCCCCGCTGTGGTGGCACATTGTGACCAGGCCCCGGGAGCGACCCATGTAGAGGGAGAGGGAGACGGCTCACCACCCAGTCGTACGTGCAAGTGAAATAAGTTACAGAACATAAGACACACTTGCCCTAATAAAAGTAGTAACTCGGCACGGTATGACTGCTGTGTTCTTCTGAGGGTCAGCACGACACCAGCATCTGTGCGCATCGTCTCTTCCCACTTGTGCACGGAGGTATGGGAAGTGTGGCCAAGTGTCACCTGCCCCAGGAAGTCCTGTTGCCAGCACAGGTTACCAGGGAGAACAGCAGAACCAGATACGAGATTTACTCTGAGGATTTGTTTAGTGGAACAAACTCTAGTTGAAGGCTAGCGACGGAGGAATACAAAGTCAGGAGGAGGTATGCAAGTACCGAGGACTCGAGATTACCTTTTTGGTTTTGTAAAGATGCTGGGAATGACATTTTAGTGTGATTAAAAGGATAACTGTAAGCCGCACACAGTCAACAAATCAGCATGGCGTTTATGGGCTTCGCTCAGGGGCGGAGGTTTGGGAGCTGGGGTGAAACTTCTCCAGAACAGGTTCCCAGCTCTGCCTGCTCTCCCGTAGCTTGGATGGTCTGCGCACTCCCAGGTAAGGGGACAGCGGAACCCTTAAGTGTTGGGAAAGTTTCTTTGAAAGGTAGAGACATTTCTAAAACCATCAACCGAACCCATCGGCTTTTAGATGGTGATACTCACTAGAATTACGTCCAAACAGTTCAGGAGTGGAGGCCGCTAATGTCCTTAGGGCTCGGGGCCATCCCAGAAATGACGTTCTGTCGGTTTCCCAAGAAAGCCCAGTTGAAGTCTCAGTGTGCCTCCTAACAGCTGACAAAGACTTGCAACTGAATTTTAATAAGTCTTGACATTCAGGACTTTTTCTAGTGGTTCTTTATTTATAATGTAGGCTGAAGCAATTGTTACAAGGTAGAAGGGAGACACATACACAATTGTTATTTATACAAGTTTAGAACAGAAAAACTGCACAGGGAGAGGTCAACTCTCAGTACAAACTAGCAACTAAACCACAATAATTTACCTTTAGAAACGATGTCTTTATTTTTAGCTGTGACACTGCTTTTACAATATGCAAAAACACAAACAGAACTACCCAAGGTGTGTTGTCACATTCTTTCTACATTGAATTTGGCAACATTTTATATTAAATTTATTCAGGTTATACTAACGTTTAAAAACTAAACAACTGAAAGCTGTACCAAGGTACAGTTACATCCATTTATTTCAAAGGTTTAAAATACCACTTTTATCTATTGTAATTAATTACCTTGCAGTGATTTCTGCTTTTGCAAAAACCATCTCAAGCATCATATGCACAATGCATCAGCTACTTTTGATTAGTCATCAAGATTGGTGGGCTAAACCACAGGCACTACTGTTGCTTATATTCTGTAGAAGGAGCTTGTTTTTCAAAGGAAAAAAAAGCTTAAATAGTTTTCTAATAATCATGCCTTTGCTTTAAAGCCATAACATAAAATGCCCTTGAGCAATCACAGCAGTGTTAAATGTTAATATATAGAACAGTGACTATACAGGTACATTACTCTCACATCCAATGCAGTTATGTATTAAAGCATAAGATCATGTAACTGAAGAGTCAAGCCAACAGAAACCTGCAGGGTCTGTGGGACCACCCCCCTCCCCCCCCACCAAGCTCCGCTTCCTTCAAGAGAAACGGACCCGAGTGCTAAGGGACTTGCTTGGTTTTTTTCCAAACTCTGTTGCCTTCTCAAAACAAGATCCCTTTAAAGCTACAAATCTCTGTTGGCTTTAGGGAATGGGCATTAGAACAAATTTAACTTTCACTTAAAAAAGAAAAGACATAAATCCAATCCAAAAAACATTACCTAGAATACCAAAAAAAAGAAGTTATAGTGGTCAGATTCCCAGTGACAATAAATAAATCCTCCGTTCTTCAATGTTTGGTATGATGCCAATTAACTGCCACTTATTTAAAAGAAGAGAAGAAAAACAAGCCCCCAGATCAGTAAACACATTGGCAAGTTGCTAGATTCCAAGCTGGTTACCCTTGTTAAATCCGTTCGAGTTTGTTCAAAATATTTGGGCTTTTCAACGCACCCAGCCTGCTGGGCACGGTTAAGTAAAAGGCATTGGCTATATCTAAGAATTCCCTGCTATCATTTTAAAATGTTTTCACATTTTTAAAACTGCCTTACCCTTTTTGGATGTGTTTGGATTCAATGAACATGGGCACGAGAGACGAGTAACTCAAGTGGGGGGGCTCTGGGTCTACCGGGGGGCGGCGGCATGCTCGGGACTGGAGGTGGGTGCTGTGTACAGTCAAGAGGAATCGTGGGAGAAAGGAAGTCCTTAAACACCCTACAGAAACAAACACTGCAATCCAGTATGGCTTATTCGGATGCATTTACCATGAAGCTACTAGAAATTCAACCTACGAGGCTACTCTTACAGGTTAACAGGATTGGCTATGTTGACAGTGTGCCCCTCCCACGGCCCTCCCCCCAATCCCAACAGTCTACCATTTCCAGATTTACTTCACTCTGAATATTGCTCATCAACTGTTACTCCTGCTTTTCTCAGCCAGAACGTACTACATGTAAAGGAAGATTTTTACCCCTTGATCCATTTTGTTTGTACATTAAAATAACTTGAATTTGCTTCTAAGCCAGACTACTACAATGCATCTACAAAAGCTTGCAGGAAAAAAGGAGAGAAAAGAAAAGACTAAAGTAGAGTTATCCTTTTTTCTGAAATTAACTACTTTGTGTTTCCCCTGCCCCAACCACCCCCCCAACCCATTATGCATTTAAAATTTTACAAAGACTTGTAAAAAAGTTAAATGGAATTTGGCACCTTCAGAAAAATCAAAAGGGAAACTAAGATTAAAATGTGCAGAAAGAAAATGGTCAATATTTACAAATTAAAAGATCAAAGGTATGTCAGTTACGTATGTTACTTTTCATTCTTAACTAAAGGTGTCGCAAACTTTCAAAAGAGCTGTGTTCTGAGTTGCCTACAAAATCTTTTGTCTGATTCTAGATTGGAATGGATCGAGACAAATTAGGTTTTATGGATTGAACAGTTCCTTCCCCACTGGCAGCATTTCTGGGGAGCCCGCGAGAGCCTACGAGAAGCGGGGGGCTGAGCGGTCATTCGTCGTGGTCTTCTTCAGCTTCACGCCCCTACGGATGGCGTTCAGCATGTCTTCCCCTTGCGGAGTATCTCTTGGGCTCAGGTCTGCAGCGTCACTTTCCGGAATCTGGCCTGGGGAAGCAGTGGCACTTGAGGGATCCCTCTCCTGGTCTTCGGCCTCGCTCTCTGGAATCGCCTGTCTGTGCTCCTCGGGGATACTTGGCTTCGGGCCTGGGAGAGGAGGGTTGACGGAGGCTTGGCCGCTCCACATGGAGGAGGGCATGCTGGTGACACCCTGCGGGCCCTCACCCACAGAGGGCAACTCGGGGCTGTGCTCACCCCTCTCCTCTGGCCCATCCGGAGGTGTGGGTAACACCCCGGGGAGGCCCGGGACAGTCGGGGTCTTGACCGGGATCACGGGTGTCTTGATGGGGATGGGACCGGCTCCGATCGTCCCCCGGCGGACAGAAGGCTTAGTGGAAGGGGTCCGTCGGATGGTTGCAACCCCTGGGGTGACCATGGCAGGTCCGAGGGTGGTGGGGAGGCCAGCCGTTGAGGCCGGGCGCTTGGCCTGGAACATCCGTCGGTAGGACTGGCTGATGTCGCTGTTTCTCGGGATGGTGGAGGATTTGTCAAACTCCTGCTGATCTGCCTCCTGGTCGCCACTTACAGAGAAATAATCATAATCTGAAACTGATGATAAGATTTGATTAGGGCTCCCCAAGGCCGCAGCTTTGCTTTTCGGTTCTTTGGTGTTGGAGGAACAAAAGGCACGAGAGGGAAGAGAGGGAAGGTGCTTTGCCCGCCACCTCGTCCCCAGCCTCCCCGAGCTCACTGAGAAGTCCCCGTATGGATCTTCCTGGCGTCCCCCGCCGTCACCCTGGGCCCCAGGACAGCAGTGGACACTGGACACCGCAGGGGTGCCCTCAAATCCCGGGTTCGCTACCGCACAGCGTCCCGGGGAGGAGTGAGGGGGGGGGCGCAGGAAGAGGAGAGGAGCCCCCCACGCGGCCTCCGGGCCGGCACCGGACGGGAGAAGCGCCCCAGGCAGACCATGTAAGTAAGTAATAGCCCTCTCCGAGGCTCAGCTCGCCCAAGCGCTCCAGGAAGAGGCCGCTGCGCTTATATGGGTCCCCCCTACCCCCACCCCTGCCCTCCTGCCGCCTCCCTCCTCCTCACCTGGCACAGCCCGGGAAGCCCCCCGCGAAGCCCGGGCTGCCTCGTACCTTGGGAGGGGATGGTGTCCTCGGAGCAGCACGGCGTGGTGGTCTGCGTGCTGTAGCCGCTGGAGCACTGCAGCGAGTCCCGGCTGCTCCTCTGGGTGTCCAGCTGGAGGCCCCGCGACAGGGCCAGCGCCAGCTCCTCGCACACCTCCGTCTCCTCACCAGGCTGCGTGGGGAGGAGAGAGACACAGACAAGCCACCAGGGCCGTGAATCCCCGGTCGGGTGTCCCCAGAGCCTTTCCACATACGTCTTCACGTGGGAGCCTCAATATTACTCCTATCCTGCTACCGTCTGGGGGTCCTACCCAGGCTCTAGAAAGTTCTAAGGGTCTGATTTCAGTGCCAGGCTTTTCCCTAGGGGCCTTCTAACCACTCGAGAGCGCGGAGTGGGGCAACGGGGCTCAGGCTCCCCTCCGCACTGCTGGCCAGCAAACGGCCACCAGCCGGGTCTAGAGGGGGCCAACCAGCCGTAGAGAATAAAAACGTCACCCTGTTGGCAGCTGACACGGTCATGCTCCGTGGTCTCTGAGCCTCCTCGGCCGCTGCAGGCGCGCCACCCATGGCGGTGGGTCCTCCTCCGTTGGGGTCCGGCTCCCGCTTCTCTTTGCGGCGCTGTAGGGTGTTCACCAGAGGCTGATCGTAAGGTCCGGGCTTGGCCCAGTCCTAAGCAGAACGAACGTGGTCAGGTGCCGGGGCCTCCGCCTCCACGTGGAGGCCTGTAGGACCCTCCCGACAGCGGCCCACAGAAGGCGGCTGGCCCCCCGGGGCAAGCTCAGGCTGGGACAGGCCAGCAGGCCCTTCTACTACGTCCTCACCCGGCTCTAAAAGAAGTGAGTGGAAAATCCTCTGGGGGCCCCCTGGGAACTTCCCCTTTCCTCCTAACTGCTCAAAGATGAAAACCCTCCCCAGCCGGGCAGGCACCTGTGGGAGACTCTTCGTTAGCTGGCAGGGGACCAACTAAGGTATCTGAAGGCCCCAGGCGGTGGAGAGCACCTGCCCCGGGCCAGGCCCTCCCTCCTGGTGTCTGAAGGAACCCCCTTCCTCCAGGCCAAATGTCTTCACTTGAGCCAAGTGGCCACCAGGGGCCACTAACGGGATTTAGCCACTCCCCCACCCCCCCACCCCAGGCTGAACCTCCACTTGCAGGAAACTGGGCCCCCAAGGGCACTCAGGATGTGCCCTCCCAGGCCTTCACATAGGGAGGGAAGGCTTCTGGAGTCAGCAGAAAGTTTTGAGGAGCCTGAGGGGTCCACACTTAATCCGACTGAGGGATTAAGTCGAGACCTCAAAATGCCACAGCCTAGGGTCACCTACTATTCAAATCAGGGACACCGCCTCTCAAAATAGGATTGGACATGCTAGGAAATCATTTTAGAACTTTCTTTTTGTATTAAGGCAAACACATTTGGAGAGTACGCAAATGAGACTAAAAAATCTGCATTTACTTTTGAGATAAAACATGGTATAAGCCAACCCATAGTTTGGATCATGGCTCTGTTATTATGGCCCAATAAGGGACCCGAGGGAAGAGTCTGGGGCACTGACCGGGGAGGGCAGTAGCTCCCAGCCCCTGGTAATGGTGACCCCCCCACAGCGGCCCCCAGCCTCGCAGAACCGCACGGGCCCGGTCTGGGTCTACCATCTAAACCAGCTTAAGCAAGGTTCATTATGGGGAGCCTTTCCCGTCTCAGCTCCACGTGGACGTTTCTCTCTCAGATCTGCCTGCTGCTTTCTGGTTCTTCCCGGTGGGAACTTTCTTAAGGAGAGGTGTTCTATGGGGGGGAAGGCAGAGCGTGGAAGGGAGGGGTGGGGAGGTCAGGATGAGGATGGTGGGACCGAAGATGAGGGAGCACAGAGCCACGAGAGGGGGCGGAGGGAGAAAAGGGGTGGGAGGAGAGACACAAACCTTCCAGCTAGGGATCTGAGATGACGGGAACATGCCGGGCCCAATGGTGTGATAATGAGCGAAGTCTGGAAGGTGGACAGAGGTGACCCGAGGGAGCAGGCGGGAGGCAGGCGGGCAATGAGGGGAAAGGCTTGCCCCCACGGGCCCCACATGGGACTCACTTGGCAAACTACAGTGAGAAAACCCGTTAGACAACTGGAAACAAAACAAAAAAGGGGGGGAAAAAGGAAAATAAAATTAATATAACAGGATGAGTGTGGAGGTACAAGATGGCATTGACATTCAAGGGAGGAAGGGGACTAGAGTCTTTATCCGTCAAACAAGCGGCGGGGGGGTTCTGCTGCTCGTGGATGGTCCATGGGGTAGAAAGGGGCCACGGGGCAAAGAGTGCACGTGGGATGCCAGGTAAGTGCTCGGTCAAGGACAAAATTTATTTACATTTTGGAATAGTGTGGAAACCAATCAGTGTCTTTCATTTGTGGCGTCTGCAATGGTTTTTGATCATTTAGCCAACGAGGCAGAATTTCACAGTGATCCTGATTTGCTCATCTCATTATGCAAATTTAAAAATTCTCAAGCGTCAACTAAATCTGTTCATTCTAGTTCCGAAAATCATCACACTGTTCAGGAGCGGATTCCAAAACAGGGTGAAGAGGGAGGAGGGGTTGGCAAACTAAAAGGCAGAAAAGCGCGCAGCCTCTGATGCAGTGAGAGGTCCCGTCAGGCGATGTGGCTATGGCGACAAGGGGGCCACAGTGGGTGGGTGGGTGGGTGGAGGTCTTGGGAGGGTAAGTGGGAAGAAGGATGAGCACAAGGCACTGTTCTGGGAAGGAGCCTTCCACCTCCGAGTTCCCCGTACCCCTTCCTCTCCCTCAGGATGATGGCAAGGTCATGGCTCAGGAGCCAGGAGCCCAATTCAAGAAAAAGCCCTCAGGCTTGTCCCTCTGTCTGTCCCCAAGAGGAGCTGCTCTGGGTGTGCCTTTGGTTGATTTCAAGTTTCAGGTCCCAGCGGTAACAGCCAGAGGCAGGCAGGGGACGGGGCGGAGGGGGGGGGGGGGGCTATTGGGGAGGGGTGGCCGAAGTGGCCAGGGCCCAGCCGGTCACCTTCTCTGTGGATGCCCAGGCGCCCATGGTGGAGCCTGAGCTGACTGAGGTGGGCGAGCTGCACTCGCTCACGGACTGGCAGGTTTCGGAGGCTTCGGAGGAGGCCGAGCTAGACGAGTTCTGCCGCAGGGAGGGACCACATGCCACCGAAAGTAACAGGAAATCGAAACAGAAGATGGGGTGGGGGAGGGCACGCACAGAGAGACAGACAGACACACATATACACAGAAAAGGGAAGGATGAGAGAAGCAGAGGGTTAGGGTTATTTTTTCCCCCAAAGCTGCACCCACACAGAAGCTTCTAAGCCTTTGAAAAGAAGCCTGAGACACGGCACGGCCCAGACCTGCCAGGCTGTCAGCGCCCCAGGACCCCGACTGGTGTGTGTCTGGTCTGCAGCAGGCACAGGTCAGGGGCGGAATTCCTGGTGCTCCCTCAGGCTTCCCTCCTCATGCCACAAGTCCAGGTACCAGGGGAGGCCTGCCTCTGGCATCTCCCAGGAGCACGGGCATCTTTACTGCCTCGCACTGACCCCCAGTCCACCACACACACACACACTCAGCTTGGGCTTCTGCTCCCATGTCTCCAGTTCCAGGCCCTTGGTCACACGCAGCCTCTGCACCCATGAAGGGTGGTTTCCAGCTACGAAGCTACATCTTCACGGGACGGCTTTTTAGGTTTCTCGGCCTGGGAAGGGATTCTGAGCTTTGGGACAGTGAAGCCCTGAGCTCAATGTTTCAAGTGGCCATCCAGGGAGGGAGGAAGCATCTGGAGAGTTCTGGGCCATTACAGAAAGGAGGTCTGATGTGGGACAACATCCCTTCGTGCCAATCTTCATTAAACCTCCAGTCTGCAGGTCCCCCACATTGGCCAGGGTCTGCGCTCCCTGGTCAGGCTCCTGACATTCAGCTCAGGTAGGGACGGGGCCAGGAGCTCACTGATCCATCTCAACTTTGTAGTCCTGTCCTGGCACATGGCAGGCACTCGGAATTACCGAATGGGTGCATGACAATGACCATCTCTTCCGCAGAAGCTGGATCCCCTGGGATAGTGCTGGGGACACCTGGGTATTCGCTCTAAGTTTTGTTCCTGGCCAACTGCATTCTCTGGCTCGTCCTTTTGTTCAAATAAACCCAACCCTACTGGGGTCTACTCTTACCTCCCCAGAGTGTTCCCGCATTCCGGGCCAACGAGGCCAGTCCTGTTTCTGCCCGCTTCTTTCACCACCAGAAAAAGAAAAGTTCCTACCAAGGGATGGAGCTGTGGCTCTCCATCCTGAAAGCAGCAAGGCTTTCCACTCCAAGGGGCCCCGTGGCACCAGAGCAAGGACAGGCTCTCTGGAGGGTGCCCTGGAGGCCTCAAGCTCAGGATCTGGCAAGCGGGCCCGGATCCAAAGTTTGAGGGGTTTGGATTCAAGTTACGTTTCTGTCACACCTCAGTGAAGAAACCTGGGCTTAATCTAGATATCAATTTCTTGCATCTTTAGGGACCAGTAATAATCTAGTGGAAGAACACGAAATGAGACTATATCTAACGGCCGACGACAAGAAGAACGCGTCCGTGTCCATGCGCGTCTGCGCACGGGGAAGCCAGCCAGCGCTGTCACCGGCCAGGCTGCTCGTTTTGGTCCCTCCAAGTCAAAGCTGTTCAACTTGAAGGAAAGAGCCGGTAAACCAGGGCAGGACTGCCGGTTCCTATATCCTTTGACTTCTGTTCATTTTTCCTAAAGATCCTCTCGCCTTGCTGGGATGAACAGCTCTAGGACGAGACCCTCCCCACAGACAGGGCCCCACTCCCGGGCCTGCGGCACTAAGATACGACTTGAAAAGAGCACCGTGGAGGAAAACGGGAGAATTCCTAACATCCTCCATCAGCCGGCACTCACTTAGAACCACGTGACTGCGGGAAGCAACGGAGGGGTCTCCCCGCTTAGAGCGTGTGTTCCCTTCCTCACAGTTCAAATAACGGTGCGGGTACGGCCTTCAGGAGACCGTAGGCTCCGGCCTGTGTGACTTGTACGATTGCCTTACACGTTCGCCCTCTACCTGACAACTGCGAGCAGCCGTAATGCCTTTTTGGAGAAAGAGAATTCTCCACTGAATTCTGCAGCATCCCCGAGCTTATGAGGACGACCCTAGAGTTGCCAGCCAAGCAGATCTTGGGCCCCAGCGTTCAGATTCGAGTAAATCCCAACATGCCACCTTCTGCTTCCCTCAGCACTGCTGGAGGCAGAAGCACCCGCTGCAGCCTGACCCTCACACACCGCCTTTGACAGCAAGGCTGGGGCACAAGGCCTCTCTCTTTCTAGAAAGGAGCGTTAGTGCACGATACCGTGTTGTTAGTGCACGATACCATGTTAATCTGTCAGCTGATTAAAAACGCACAGGATTAGGCTGCGCAATGGAATAGCCTGGGAAGAATCGCACATTCCGGTTTTCTTTCGACCATTCACACCGCTTTCAAGACCCACAGGTGTGGTTTAGTGCGCACATGGCGGGGACAGGAAGGGGACACCTGACAGACCGAGCCAGGGCACCCCCACGAGGACAAGCATGTTAGAACTTAAAGCCAAGGCTCTCGGCCTAGAATGTTTCTGTTTGAAGTCGAGTCTCTATCCCAGGAAGACAGAGCGAGGCCACAGTCTCCTGGGACAGCTGGAGAATGCCAGAGGACCCCTGAGCTGAGGACCTCTGGGTTCAGCCGTGCCAGACACGTCAGGCAAGTAAGCCTCTGGCTTAAATTCCCCAAACACTGCAGCTGCTTCCTCTCCATGACGTGTCCCCCCAAAACACTTCCAAGGAGGCCTGTAGCTGAGAAGGAGCAGGACGGGCTCTGGATCGGTCACCAGAAACCCTTGTTCCGGGCTCCCAACCTGCAGGTCGTGTAATAGTGCAGGTGGGGAAGTCACACCTCCGAGCCTCCATTTCCACAACCAAACAGGCCGAGCAACACTCCCCGTGGCTGTTGGAAGGATGACCCGGACAGCAGCGGGGGGGTCCTAGGGTGGTGCGGGGAACCCAGATATTCAGGGACTGTTACGCCAACTGGGTACCTGGATAAACAAGACAAGCACGTGACCTCCCGACTCCGGAGTCCACAAGATCTCAGACCCCCGGCCACGGCCCCCCTGGGAGCGCACCACGGGCTCTGAGCCCCCGGCCTCCCGGCAGATGGCGCTGCGGGGCAACCCGGGCGCGGGCATTTCCCAGGCGTCCAGGCGTCACTCACTAAGCGGGAAGCCAGACCCCTGATACTAGGGGAAGGAGGGCCGAGAGGGCAGCAGGGGGAGGGCGATCCAAGGCCCCAGTCAGCTCCGGCCTCCTGCTCCTCCTGGGCCCGCCGGGTCCTGCTGGGCCCACCAGGTGGGGCTGCGCTGAGTCCAGTGCCACCCGACCCGGCTGCAGTTGAAAGATCCAACATCTTCCCTTCCCTGGAGGGCCGAACGCCAAGAGAACTCATGAGCAAGGGCGCTAAGGAGTCATCCCCATTCGCATACCAGCTGCGACAGGGAACCGGGCAGGGCCACAGAAGGCTTCCGAGGCACCGCTCAGACTCGCCACCGCTTAGGGCAAAGCGGCGATGGCAGGAGAGATGCCACCACTTGCACCAACGTCGTGCATGAGGCACTGTGCCCAGCCGGACGCTTACGGGGGTGCCAGAGGGCGGCCCGACTTCTTAGAGTCCGTCTACTTACGTGAGAGGACTCCCCGAACCAGCGGGGTGCCGTGGCCATCACCACCACGGAGACAGGCTGCGCACCCAACTTAGAGTTCTCACCCTTTGGGGAAACAACACATCTGAAGATGAGAAATTAAACCAGAGGTTTCTCGTGGGAAGAGGACAGGGGTCCATCCGAGGCAACGTCTTTCTCTGGTTCCGGCCACTGACACTGGCCCGAGCACTAGACGTCAGAGCTGCTTCCGGAGCCAAGGGCACCCTTACCTGGTTGGGGGCCTCTGGCGGCATGGGGGACGGTGACTTGGACTGGAAAGCGTCCTGGGAAATGAATCCTGAGTCGTGGGAGGACACGCTGGACAGGCGGACGGGTGCCTGCTGGGCCAGGTTGGAGCTGCGGTAGCGGTAGTGGGAGCTGGGGGAGTGGGAGTGGGAGCCGCTGGAGCGCGAGTCACTGCTGTTGACACTGTTCAGGCTGCTGTGGGGGCAAGCAGAGGGGAGGCGGGCGGGGGAGGTACGGGAGGAAACACGGGGACGGGGGAACATCATGTAGTCAGCTCTCTGCCCCAGGGAAGCAGGGCAAACAGTAAGACGTGTTTTCAGAACACCCCACCCTGAAGCTAGCACACAAAGGGTTTTTCACGTGAGCGAGGGAGAGAAGACTAGAGTTATTATAAACCAGGCGTCTGCCGGGACTCACTTCTCCGAAGGTGTCAGGAGGTGTCCTTGCACGGACGCCCATGATTCTAAAGAGTCCAGGGCTGCCCAATTCTGCCACGTCATCTACCACCAAAGCTAGAAACCTAACGTCAGTGGCGAGAAACGAGAAAGGGCTGATCCTCTCTGCTCAGCTGCTCGCAGAATCCCGTGACCCTGCAGCCACAACCAGGGGCTGCTACGCCACCCGGTTAGAAAATTCAAGTGTCTCCCTTAGATGAACCGTCTGGGTCCAGGAAACCAAGGTCAACCCAGACAACCATCACCTTGGGAGGGCAGGTGCCAACGGCCTCCTCAAGGTGATTCCATCCTACGTGAACTGGATTCAAGACCATCCTAAGAGCATCAGCAAACCAACTCTGTTCACATGTCACCACGCTTTACCTCTTATGAACAGAGTTGGTGCTTTAGTGAATGGCTTTACCCTGATCACAGGAATCTGTGACCGTATCTGTGGGCCGGGTGTAACCAGCACACCTGGCGAGAGGCAGGCAGCCTTCAAGTCCTTCAGGAAGTCAATGCTAAACTCTTTGCTTCCGAGATGAACCGGCAACGGGGTGTCGAGCTGTGACGCACGGGCCCCGGGTGTTCCCTCCGTTTCCACCTCCAGCTCTAACAGATAACACGCTGCACGCTGATTACTCAGATTACAAAAACCGGAAAGCTGAGCAGAGTCCCATGGTCCCAGCAACCAGAATGGAGAATAAGGTGCAGTTGTAGACGAATCGGAAGGGACAGAACAAACAACCCAGCCTGGGATTAGAAAGTCTGTGGCTTCTGCTCCTGGCAGGAGAGTCTCGTCAGAGTTCGCCAACGCTGGCAGCTAACGTGGGAGTCAAGGGCTGCGTGACTGCCTCCACTGGAGTTACTCGGTGCAGGTGTTCCGACAGATCTGGGGGACTGTGCCAGGGGACATCACTGCTGCTGGGGATAATTACCATAATTTTTGGTTCCCCCTGCCCCCCACCTCCTGCCAATCAGTCAGAAGAGGGCATCTGGGGACTGATAGTGAAGCTCATGGTGATGCACTCCCCCAAGGTCATAGCTGATGCCATCATTGCAAGGGGCTTTTCGGCGGAAACAAATATAGTAAGAGAGAAAAGATACTCATGCAGCTGTGTTTTATACCAGTGAGATAGTTTTTTTGGTTACCGAAATGAAAACCCAGTAGATCTGTCAGAGACACACACAAACACACACACACATTGGTTACCAAAATGAAAACCCAGTAGATCTGTCAGACACACACTCACACTCACACACACACACACACACACACACACACACAGCCCACGAAAGAGGACACTAAAGCAACCAACAATTTCAGGTTGCGGAACGTCAGGATGTAGCATTTTCCATCTGAAATCACTGCTCAGTGTTTACCAGACTCACTCAAATATGGAAGGACACACATACACACAAGGGTGTACAGAGACAACCGCACACAGATTTGGCCAATCCAACCTCCTCTTTACTCTCAACACTAATTTGCGAGAAGAGCAAGTTCATTTGGCTTTGGAAAGTCAAAGAAAGAGATCAATGGGTCGAGTACCCAAAGAAGGATAGTGATGCACGATGAAGCTTCCGTCCTTCAAGGGAAGGACAGTAAACTGCCGGCAGCAAGCCAGGAGCAGTCCAACGGGAAACTGCTAGAAAACAATGCTGCAGATAGCAGAACTATTCCAGATGCTTCCCACGTGTGTCAGGAGTAGAGCCCAGCTTGACTTACCTGCAGACGCTGGACTTGCGGGACATGGTCGTGCTGGGGGAAGAGGGCGGTGTCTGGTACGACCAGCTGTAATCAGAGCCTTTCAAGTCCAGGATCACCTAAGGGGACAGAGCCACATGGGTAAGCGAGCAGCTGAGCAGGGAAATGTTATCCATCAAATCTCTACCCGTAACATCAAAATTCTGCCATCATCCAGAGGTGCAATGTCAAAACTGTCGTTCGGATCTTGTTTTAAATTAAAGAACCATACTACCGATTCATCAATGTGCTCATCCTTTTTCTGACACAAGCAAAAATATAAAACAAAATCAGAGGGGGGGAGGGGACCATGAATGTCAGTGGAGAGAGAGAAAGAGAGAGAGACTGATTTACAGTTACAGATGGACCATTTATAACCCAACAGAATCAAGAGCAAAAGGCAATTCTCCCACAGTTACTGCTTGCATCCACTCCCTGCCTGACAAGAGCTACTTGAATGTGAGGTACACCATGTCTGCCTCTCACTCCTATAATAGATGCTTGATAAATGTCTATTTATTGAGTCGATGCATGCCTGTTGTGCTTTAACAAAGGCAATTTCATTGAACGGAAAATATAAACTCTTGTGTGTGTCTTTGGAGTTGGTTCTCCAGGCAGGCAATGAGAATTCTATACAAATGGCAAAAGCCAGCACGTGATTCATCAGCGTTCCCACTTGATATAAGGTTACTGTCATATGAACTAAATGAATAGGAAGGAAAAATGTCATCTTTTTCATAAGACAGAGCCTCGTGCGTTAATTAGAATGGGAAAAATTCAGTGGGACTGGTTCACAAGGATGACCAAGACCACTGTCATGTTCTTGTAAGCTTATTTCCAGAAGACGGATAAACACAATGGTTAAGACCACCGGGGCTCTTGACTGCTTGGTTCAAATCCCAGTTCTGCCACTAATTTGCTAGATGAACCTGGCTAAGTGACTTTCTCTCTCCGCGCCTCACTCTCCTGCTCTATAAAATGGCAGTAACAGTGAAGATGAGCTGAGGAAGTCTCCATATGGAGCTTAGAACACTACCTGGCATACAGCAGGCGCTCTATAATGGCTCACAGTGATGATGACTATATAGCACCATGTGAAACACCGATAGGATTTGAAATGGGTTAACGCCTCAAGGAACCCTCAAGACCTCAACACCCTGAGCCTTTGTGTCTTTGGTTTACTCCCCCGACCACTCATCCCACGACTCCTACCTGTTCGCTTGAGGAGGGCAGCTTATGAGGGTCCATGGTCAGGCTTTTCAAATCTTCTGATATGGTCTGAAGGTGAGTGATCTCCCCTAGCATTGAGATTTCTTCTTCCTGAAGGAAAGTAATTCACAACATGTTGTCATCATGAGTGATTCACTTCCTTGTCTTGGTCCAACCATTTTTCTCAGGGTCACTGTCGAACCCTTTCAACTTTCCAGAAAAGGTGCCCCGAGACTCGTATGTTTGTGCTGAAGGCACTACCAGCCCTCTCTCTCTTGGGAAACAGAAAGGTAAGAAGGAATCGGCCATAATTAGGGAGTGGCCTGTGCCCGCTGGATAGTGGTGAGGAAGTCAAGTCAAACACGTGGCCTCCCTTGTAGTGTCTGGGGTGGGGTTGGGGGTCTAGGACACCTGCTTAGGTGGTCTGCCCGCATATTCCCATGGGACCCTGCAGCACAGCCCCCTCAATGGGCTGAGGCCCTGCTCTAAAGTCACTCAGCTTCAATGGTTGACCCGAGCTGGAATGATTTTGGTCCAGATCGGGTGACGGATCTTTGGGACAGCCCACATGCGTGCGGTGGCATTAACTATCCCCCTTTTCTCTGGTGTTTTACACCAACTTAATAAATGGCAAGTGAGATGGGAGCAGGAGACTAAGGAAGGAAGTCATTCACTCCACCAAAGTGCCAAGCTGGGACTACAGGCCTGGGCAAGAATGAGCCACAGAAAAGTTCGGCGCTCAGAGGTGTGACTCATATTTGGGCATTTTGCTAGGGCTGAGGGAAATGAGCTGGTGTCTTCTTATCAGCTTCAAGAATGCCGACAGCAGAAGTCCTCAATTATCATATGCAAATGATTTACTTAAAAAATTAAGTCTTCATTGATTCGTTGAGACTCTTCCCATATTGATCTCATGGTCACTCACTGATGTTGAGGCCAGAGGCCTTGTTTAAAGCCCAGATGACTGGATCCCAACCCCAAGAGGTCTGGATTCAGGAGAGTCTGGGTTGGGTTCAAGAAGCTGCATTTCCCAGGGGACACTGCCAGCCTGGTGACCACACTTCAAGAACCACTCAGCAAGGCCTTCTTGACTTGGGGAGAAACAGTAAGTTTCAACCAGTGCTAAGAACCATGAACAAGGAGTGAGCCCCATGGCCAATGTCGACCCATAGAGACTCACCGGTCTACGGAAGCACTTCTGCTGTCACGATTCCTGACACACAGCAAATTCCCTGTGACTCAGGGACGGGTGGATCAATAAAGGAAAGTTGCCTCCAAACGGGCAGCTGAAACCTTCCAGAGCTTTCCACTAACTTACGATCACTGGCCGCAGCATGGAGATGAAGGTGCAGAACCGACCACGCTCCTCAATCAAAGCCTTCCGGACCGCCTGCTTCTCTGTCTCTTCCAGCAAGAGGTACTTGTCGTTGACATCCTGGAGAGCACTGTCCAACTGAGGCTGGATATCGCCTCGCCCTAGAAATAAAACAAAGCCCTGGAACAAATGCTCTTCCTTCCGTGAGTCCTGGCCGGAGTGGACACCACCTCTTTCCCGGACTTAAAAAACAATTACTTAGGTATCCTTAGGATTTAAGGTTGCTGTTTTTTGAGTACTGGCCATTGCAGTTTCCAATGCCCAGAGGCCATATCTATCCTCCCGATGAGGAAGATTTTTTGCACGATCCCTCCTGACTGGCCTTCTTGCCTTGTGCAACTCCACAGAGACTTCTGCCAACAAAACCCCAGGATGTGGCAGCCAGACAGTCTTCTTTCTTTTTAGAACATTCTGGAGAGGCTAAGGGATGAACAAGGTGAAGGCCTGCAGTTGTTTCCCAAAATGGGCACAAGCTGGCTTTGTTGGGTCAGCTGCAATCAAAGAGCCTCTGTTTGGACAGAAGTTTCTGTCCCTGAAGACAAAGGTGGTGAGCCTCAGCTCTTCCGTCTCAGGGGTGGAGGGTGGGGGGGTGCTGGGAATCCTTGGCAGTCAGTGAAACTCCCCAGTGGAGAGTCCTGAATGTTCCTCCTATACAACAAGCCCAGGAACCAAAAGACCTATAGTCAAGTCTCTGCTGGTGAGAACCTAAAGGCAGAGTCAGTGTTGAGTCCATCCCGTGTGAGGGTCATCTCTGGCCACGTCCACAGACCCAGTTTACCACGAGGCAACCAATTCTAGAGTTTAAGATGGAGTGTTAACTGTGTATTTATTTATTTATTTAGGGGGGAGTGTTAACCTTTTAAACTTTATGACTCAGCAAACTATCTCTATAAATAAAGTTTTATTAGCACACAGCCACGCCCACTCGTTCCCATACCGTCTACACCTGCTCTTGCTGTGACTGCAGAGTGGGATCGTTGTAATACACACTGCGTGACCCCTGACTAAGGGGGAGTCAGATTTACAATCTGGCAGTTCAGAGTTAAAGTTCCCTACGCTAGAAGACAAACACAGGCACTGTGTCAGAAGGAGAGGCGACTGCAGACTGATTTGTAGGTGGGGACAAGGGGGTGACCACTCGAGAGCCCAACTCACAGGCTTCCACACTTGTGTCCCCACATAGGGGCTTCACCTATCACCTGAACAGAGAAAAATTTCTAAAGCCCTTCAGGGAAGGGCCTTGGAACTCTCCCTGCCCAGCCCCTACCTGTGACAATGCCATGTATGTATACAGCAGGTGCTCAATAAATGGTCATTTGAACTATGGAATGTCAGAGATGGAGAGGGCCTTCGGGTGTATCCAACCTGCTTCTATTTCAGTAGAGGCGGAGGCCTTGAGAAGGTGAGAGGCTTGTCTACTATTATTCAGGGAAAGCTGGAGAGCCAGGACAGAGCCCACATGGCCCGACCCCCTTCCTCTTCCTCTGCCCCACAGCCTCAGCCACATGAAGGAACCCCACTCGCCTCCTGGCAAGGGGCCTGAGCAGTCACTGTTTGCCCCTCTTTAAAATGATGTAGAGAACATTAAATGCAACGTGTTACTTGGTTTGAAGAAGGAAAAGGTCAGGGGAAATTGCCTTGAAGGTAGGAGTATGTTCCCTGTTTTCTCTCATAAGCACATGAGGAAGCTTAATTTGGAGCAAGAGGGGGTCAGGCTTCAAGGACATGTCAACAGAAAAGGTCTTTGGATTTTATTAAGGGAAAGTCACTTCCTGGGCAGGGATGAAGTTGTAGGTGCGCGAGCAGTGGGAAAATCGTACATCGTCAAAGGTCACCCCTGAAAAAGCCTGGGCTGGTTGGTAAAGCACAGTGAACACGGCCCACACAGCTCCCACGAGGCAAGGCCGCACAAGTGCATGACGGCTACAACCACAGGCAGGAACGAATTCCGCGCGGGAATCTAATCCAACAACCCCAGGCGGGAGAGTCTGCCTACGTCCAAGCTGACCGCCCACGCATTGCTCCAATCAGTCCCTGCCTACCCCTCAGGATAATTCTAGCACCTCCTCCAGGGTCCTCATCATGCCTCCCCAAGGATGCGGGGCGTCATCCCCACATGTGAACCTGGCCCCGGACCCCAGGTTTCACGCACCTGCAATGGACAGGAGACCTGGGAGAGCACATGTGCACCCCTTCTCACTGGGGGGACTGGCCAGGGAGGGGACAGGTGCTCCCCACTGAGGACACCCACTATCCACAGGCACCTGCTCTAGGAGGAAGGGCTGGGCTGTCATCGGCCCCATGAAAACTGGGGGCTTTCTCTTCCCCTCTTAAATTGCTGGTTTGTGCAGCCGAATCCACAGATGCTGGAGGTGAACCCAGCCCAAGTCTCTGGTCGTTAAGCTCCAGGACGCTTTGTCAACATTCTCTGCTGTGCTGCAGCCTACAAGGCCGCTGGGCCCCTCTCCGGCCCTGTGTCGGGGAGGCCCCGTGGTTCGGGGCTGGCCTGAGGCCTCTTTAAATCTCTCCATCTCTTCTAGGATGTTCTAACTCAACATGGAGGGCCCCAGGCATCAGAACGTTCTCAAATGCGGCAGACGAGGGTGGACGGGAGTCGGGAAGATAGATTAAAAGCCACAGCGCTTGACCAAGCCCACTGGCATGCGCTTCCATTGCGGTAGTAATTTCTCTTCGTATCAGCCTATAATTACAAGAAATTAGGAAAGTGTGGGTCTTGCCTTCCTTTCACAGGGTATAAGGTGCATTTCTACCTGCAATTAATTAATGTTGACTCTTAAACATATACCTCCACAGGAAAGCAAAGTGACAGGATCCAAGCGTCATCTAATCTGGTAAATATAAATTTCAATTATTCTATAATTACGGCACAGATATCTTCAATTTGCATTATAATTAAAGGGTGGTATTCTAAAATAAGTATAATCTGTAAAGACGGCTGTAATTATAGGCACGATGAGTACACTTCCATTCAGGACATATCATAACCTAAAAACACAACGTGTATTTCTTAAATTCACCGATACAACATATAATTATATTTATTAAAAAAAAAACTGTGGAGACGCCTGGGTGGCTCAGTTGGTTAAGCGGCTGCCTTCAGCTCAGGTCATGATCCCAGCGTCCTGGGATCGAGTCCCACATCGGGCTCCTTGCTCAGCAGGGAGCCTGCTTCTCCCTCTGCCTCCGTCTACCTGTACTCTCTCTCTCTCTCTCTCTCTGACAAATAAATTAAAAAAAAAATCTTTATAAAAAAAAAAACTGTGGAAGAAATTATTCCATGTTCTAGTTGGATGCACTGGTTTTAAGGTACAATCCAGAGCCATATGGGGCAGAGTCAAGATACAGAAGCCCCGTCACAGGGCTTCCGCAGCAATGTTTGGGGAGCCCGAGCCAGCGTGCCCCATGCAGCCGGCCACTCCAGCCCCGCTAGACTGGACTCCATCCTCTCAGGTCACCTCTGCTATGGTCAGCCTCCCTGGGTGCATAAGATCCTATCATTCTTTCATGAAAGGCAGGAGTCTGTTCATGTCTTCTGAATGAAGACATGCAAATGGCCAGCAGACACATGAAAAAACGCTGATCATCATTAGCCATCGGGGAAATTCAAATCGAAACCACATTGAGATACTACCTTATACCTGTCAGAATGGCCAACATTGACAATACAGGAAACAACATGTGTTGGAGAGGATGTGGAGAAAGGGGAACCCTCTTACACTGTTGGTGGGAATGCAAGTTGGTGCAGCCACTTTGGAAAACAGTGTGGAGATTCCTTAAGAAATTAAAAATAGAGCTACCCTATGACCTTGCAATTACACCACTGGGTATTTACCCCAAAGATACAGATGTAGTGAAAAGAAGGGCCATCTGTACCCCAAGGTTCATAGCAGCAATGTCCATGATCGCCAAATTGTGGAAAGAGCCAAGATGCCCTTCAACAGACGAATGGATAAAGAAGATGTGGTCCACATATACAATGGATTATTATGCCTCCATGAGAAAGGATAAATACCCAACTTTTGTATCAACATGGACAGGACTAGAGGAGATTATGCTGAGTGAAATAAGTCAAGCAGAGAGAGTCAATTATCATATGGTTACCATTCACTTACTTGTGGAGCATAAGGAATAACATGGAGGACAATGGGAGAAGGAAAGGAAAAGTGAATTGGGAGAAATCAGAGAGGGAGTCGAACCATGAGAGACTGTGGTCTCCAAGAAACAAACTGAGGGTTTTAAAGAGGAAGGGAGTGGGGGAATGGGTGAGCCTGGTGGTGGGTATTAAGGAGGGCATGGATTGCATGGAGCATTGGGTGTTACAAGCAAACAACGAATCTTGTAACGCTACATCGAAAACTAATGATGTATTTTATGGTGACTAACATAACACAATTTTTAAAAATAAATAATTAAAAAAATTTTTTAAAAGGGAAAGACAGGAGTTTCATCATCAGGATTCACTAGTCCCTGAGTAATCGGCTGTTTAATCCAAGCAACAACAGCTCAAGGGACAATCGGGAAATGTCCCCTGCCCACCTGCTGTGGCTCAGCACCCATGGTGCCTCAGAGCCCTCGTGTCATTGACAGGATTCCTCCTCCGCAAAGTCACACCCTCCTATCCGTCACCTGCTTGCCTGAATTTTGCCTCCCCTTCAAGCCCTCTTTCTCGAATTTCCCCTAAAAAGCTCCTGAACCCCCCTACCTCTCTCCATCCCTGTGGCCAGTTCCCCAAGCCCTGGCCTTGGTCATCTCCTGCCTGGACAGCAACAGCCACCTGTTCATGGGCATCCAGCAGGGTCACTACCTAATCCAAATGTACATGAGCACAGGAGAATTTTCTAGAAGCCAAGGAGCCTACAAGGGCTTCCCGATCCTGAACGTCACGTCTTTAATGTGGTAAAAAGGCTGTGACAGGTCAGCAGCTCTCCTGTGCCTAGTCCTGCTCCTGAGAGCAGACGCAAGCCCCCTCCCATCCCGGAAGGTCTTGTACACAGCAAGTTCTTCCCTCTTCCCTCCACACGGGAGAACATCTAGCATCTGGCCCCCCATAGGATGCCCAGTGGGGACCACTCAATATTAACTGAATCAGACAGCAACAAAACCCCCCTCCAGCTTCCAGCCGTGCGGATGTCACGCGTTCTGCTCCCTGAACGTTCACGCCTCTCCTCCCACCTGCCCCTTTCTCTACGAACACCCTCGATTCAACGTCCAGGAGTCTGCTTGAGTGCTGCCTCCTCCTGGAAACCTCCAGCTCCGCCCCAGAAAATCCAGCCCCTGCCTGCTCCGTAAGCACCAGCATTTTCTTAACAACGAACCGCACTGACGTGGCCACATCATAGCTGTCGTAAGACATTACTGTGTTGACTTCGAACAGAACACAAATACACATACATGTGGTCTTTGCCCCGGTTCCCAGCCCAGAACTTCCCCAAAGCCTTGGAGTTTCCAGAATGCCAGCAGTGTCTCTGTTGTGCTAACGAGGTGACAGGAGGGGAAGGGGACTAGATAGGTAACCACAGGATGGAAGATACTGGCCAGGAAAAGCAGCCACAAGCCCAAGCCTTTCAGCCCAAACCCCTGACCTCCGGGGAGGGGAGAGAGAGTGGGCTTTGGAACGGCCAATGCCTAACTGATAGCACCACCGTAATAAGGCCGGGGTAAACCCAGGGACAGCCGCTTTCCAGAGGAACTCCTGCTGGGGACTCGCCGATGAGTGGGGGGGGGGGCGGGGTACGCCCGGGGAGGCACAGCCGCTCTGCTCACACCCTGAACCCCCACCCTGTGCCTCTCTTCACCGGGGTGTTCGCCTGAGAACAAACCAGCAATCCCAAGCACAGGGCTTCCCTGAGTTCTGAGAGTCTTTTTAAGGATTTAGCAAACCTGAGCAGGGTCCATAGGAAACCCCGACTTTGAAGTTGGCCAGGCCAAAGTGTGGGTAGCTGGGGACCACCACTTGTGGCTAGTGACTGAGGTGGGGGCGGTTTGGTGGGACTGAGGCCTTAGCCTCTGGGACCTGTGCGAACCTGGGTAGGCAGTGTCAGAACCACATTCAGTGGTCAGCATCAGACGATGTTCAAACATAAACGCCTTTGCCACCCTGGGGACAGCTTGGGGGCAGAGGCCACTTTTGCTTCCTTAGTGGCCCACGGGGGCCAGCAGGGGAGGCACTCACAGCTCTCTCCCTCGATGGCTGGCTGCATGGGGCTCATCAGCAGACTTCCCGGAGGATGTTTATGAATGAGATAAACTGTACCAGATGGGCTACAATTAGCCCCATGAGAACCGAGGACGGCCTGCACTCCGGAGAGCCAGACCTGCCACCCACCCCCAACCACCAGAGGGTGCAAAGCACACTGGGTAAGAAATCGGTATTGCAAGCAAGCTGTTCTTTCAATTCCTGGCCTTTCCGCTGGGCTCCTGTCGCATCCCCTCCACGCCAAGGGAGGAAATAGCTCTCCCTTGGCTTCTGAGGAGTCATAGGGAAGCCAGGTGCTCCAGCCCATGGCCACAGCTGCACTGGGCAAGGGACAGTTCAGCATTTCAGCTCCTGGGGCCAGCCAGCTGCAACCAGGGTCCCAGGCGAGGCCCCTGGTGAGCTGTGTGGGGGGTGAGATTCTCCCAGAGATCGGTTCTGCAAAGGAAGGGGGTTCACAGCTCTGGGCCTCCAGGGGGTGGGGGAGCAGTCTGCTTGGCCCATTTTTACCTACACTTCTCAGCTGTGAAATATGGCCAACGAATTCCTCCCACCCACCCGCCGGCTCTGAGGACCACCTGCTTCCTTCTCCAAGCAACAGCCCTTTGCAGGAGTTTCTCTATGTTAAATTCCAATGTCTCCACTGATTTCAGGCAGGGACAGCCTTTCTGAGTGCCACACAAGGCAGATAAAGGTAAATTCACCAATCCTGCTTCCATTAAGGTGGAAGGAGTCAGGCTGTCCCCAAGGCTGTGCTTTTTGCCATCAACCCACTAGCCCTGAGCTTCGCCTCCCTGGTCTGGCTGTGTCACCCACCAGCTGCTCTTTCTGGTGTTTCCAAGGCCACGGCTCCTTAGTGCTGACTCATGATTACAAAGTCCTTCCCTGTCCCTGTCGCACAAATTTTCCCATTAAGTAAGACTTGTACCCATTCGATTGTCTCCTGCATAATTAAATGAGTGTGCTCCTGGAATGCGTTCCCCAAGCCTGGAACAAAGCCGCGACTCAACAGCCTTCCCCACTTGGTTACAGTTGGATCCAAATCCCCCGATGCGTCCCCAGGCTGCACATGGCCAAACCACCTCCGAAGGCTGAAGCCATCACCGGTCCCCCAGCTTCGGAAGGAACTGTTCCAGCTTCAGTTTCCGCAGAAGGTAGCATCTGGTCAGGCCCAAAGTACACTTTCACCATCTGCACTGGTGCGAACGCTGGTGGGGGCGCCGGTGGGGGGAAGCAGCAGGACCATGGCCCAGCCTCTCACCATGTACGACAGTATTTAGGAAGGACAGTGGCTGGGTTGTTGCTGTGTGGACAGCAGACACATGTCAGCGAGGTGGTGACCAGAGAGAGCAGTCAGCGACTTCCAGGGCCGCGTCTTGGAACCCAGACAGCCAGAAGCAACCAGGGGGCCCCTTCTCGGCTCCATCCTGACCCCAGCAGCCCAGGAGGTCCTAAGGGGATGGCGATTCCTGACGACTGTCAGAGGCACACCCAGGACATGGGTGGTGGACAGGCGTGCGGGGGCCCTTGCATAGCCGGGTGTCCCTCGTGCTCGGCAGCAGGAACAGAGCAGAGAGGTCTTCTGCCCTGGGCTGGGCAAGAAAGCCAGGTGACTCGCCAACAGCTAAGACAGCAGATTTTTAGGTGGGGACTCCCTCTGGGGAAGAGGGCTCCTGGCACTATCCCTCTTCCAGAACCAGAGGCAGGGGTGTCTGGAAAAGACCCAGATACATCCAGTTTTTACCACAGAGGCAGAGAGACCAACCCACCCTGGCTGCAGGTCTCAGGGGCATTCTGAGAGTGGTTTCTGCCAGGTTCGCAAGTGCAGAAGAAACCCGTGTGGGGACGTGCACACACACTTGACGGGGCCGTGGGACGCACAAACCACGCTCCTGGTGGAAGAGACCCAGCACTGCATGGGTGCTAAGGAAGGGGGAGATGATGGTGGGGAAGTTTGGTCCAGTCTGGGGTCTTAGCAGAAACGAGGCCCAGCCATGGAACCATCTGGACCATCTGGAACCAGCTGAAACTGAACAAGGGTGGGGGGAAATCCCTGTGGATCTCACGCGGGTCTGGTTCACCTGTGGCGAGACTGGCAGCCCCCGGAAAAGCTGACTCAGGATAGCAGGCACACGTGCCCTCATGGCGCCCCCCTCAGGACACGGTCAAAGGTGACCGGGGTTCCCGTGCTCCTGTCTAAATGGTGACAGCCACGTGTTGGGACACACTGTCCCCTCTACCTTTAACATCCCTCACCCTATTTTCCGCCAGAGGACCCCTTTCCATTTCCTCGCTTTCGCCTCCCCACCCCCAAGCTGAGCGGAGTTCCTTGGTCGCCCACCGCTAGAGCCTTTGCTCACAGTCCTCAGGGCACTGAGCGCGCCAGATGAAACTAACTGGTTTACTTCCACCAGAATCGCAGTTTCTCGGGGCGGGGGCATATCCCCAGCAGAATACGTTTTGAGTTGTAAATTCCTTCCATCACGGAGGCTCCCAGCCAAGCTTATGCAGGAACCCAGGTAGATACTTGTACCTACTGTAGATACTTCAAGGCAGATACTTGTGACTACACCAAAGGAGAGTTTGGTTTATGTATGTTTTTCTCTCGTTGAACCAGGACATTTTACCTGGTGTGAAACTGTATTAAAATATAGATGTCCAGGTTCCAAAATGATTTAAAACTCGTAAAAAGAAAAGTTAAGAGGGCTTATGTCTTTACACCCAAGTTCATTGCTATGATTACGTGTCACTGTGGCTTAGCCTTACGGACCCTGCAAGAGAAAGAAACAGGAGGAACCGTGGAGACTTCTCCTGAGATGAGCAGAGCCTATGTTACAGAGCCGAAGGGCTGTGTGGTTTCTTTCCTCACCCCCGACCCTACTGCCCCTCATTCAACATGAGTAAAATACCCAGTTTACTCCACAGATGGACTCATGCCAGGCTCTTAGCGAAGGTTCCAATAAAACTCTGTGTTATTGAGTGGACACCTATTGTGCAGTTCTTTTTATATGAAATGTCTGGAAGAGGCAAACCCATAGGGAGAGAAAGCAGATGAGTGGGAGTCCAGGGCTGGGAGGAGAGAGAACAGGGAGTGGCTGCTCAAAAGGCAGGGGGCTTCTTTTCGGAGTGGTGCAAATGTCCTGGAATCCGACAGTGGCGATGGCCACACAGCGTCGTAAATGTACTACAAGCCACAGAAACGTACACTTTAAAATGGCAAATTTTAGGTTATATAAATGTTATCATAATAATATGCAAAAAAAAGTGGCTGTCTTACCTTCCTCCTAAAAATTCACTAAATATTGTGCAAAGTGTTTCACAATCACAACATTGAGGGCTGGAGAAGATCATCGCTTATAAAGCTGGGGAACAACTAGGCCAATGTCACCATGAGGGGAAGCGGACGCAGGGCCGGGCCCTGAGCGAAACGACAGTGGACCATCTCGGCGCCCCACCTGTTGTAGGAGATCTGGGCCTTTTGGGTTTGTTGGAGAGGACAGATTCCAATTCAGACCTCTGTGGAGCTGTTGGGTAAAAATGTTCTCAGAGGACACTCAGGGACACTGAAGGCAAGAAAAATCACACAGACACCCCAGACAGACCTTTCCAAGACAGAGAGAGCGCCACGAGACTCCAAAAGCAAATCACCCAGAGAATGAAGTTCTACATTCAGTCAAGAAGAATCACTGGTATTACTGAATTTGGAGATCTGATACCTTTGAAATGAGACATTTCACAAACTCCGCTGAAATAAGAAATACTTCCAATTTTTTTTAATGACCACGAATTATTCACTTTGAAAAGAACTAGATGGTCCTGGGGAGACAGAGTTAAAGAAATTTTGCTAGCTTAATACAACCAAATCTGATTTGGGGATTATTTTTGGGGTTTATTGAGTGCAGTTCTACACGTTTTGTGATATAAACACACACATACATATATACTCAGATATATATGTATGTATAAATGGGTTTACTTCCTGTGCAAATCACTCTGTATTTCTTCTTTCCATGAGTCTAATACTGAGTCATGATGATGCGAAAGACCTCAGCATGTTGGGCTAACCCTTGAAAGGGCCAAACACCGAAGAAAAAAAATGATTAAAACACACACATACACACACGATTTTCTTAAAGTTAGGGAAAATTAAGTAGGTACAACTGATTGTTCTGAGCTGGCAGGAAAACTTGGGCAATTAGCGTAGGTCTGGACAACCACGGAAAGCCCACAGCAAGGACCACATTGTGACCAGCCACCAGAGAGTCGGGACGAGAGACTTACCGAGAGCGTCCACTGGCGGGGGGGGGCGCACGGTGAGAAAGTGCAGGATACACAATTGACACAAAAAGGAAAATAATAAAGTCAAACTGGGATTCGAGCAGCAGTCTTACCTTCCTTTCAGGGGTTAAACAGTCCGTGGCTTGCCACTGGATTTTCTATCGGGGCAATGAAACCCACCACCACCGAGAACTGCGCAGTCACAGTCCCTCCCCTGACTTGCTAAAACTTTTCTTTCTCCTCTAAACAGAAACCTTCCTTGTTAGTGAGCATCACCCCCTAGAGATCACGGCACAGTTCCTAAGAAGAGAGATGCAGCCTATAGTCCCCTCTGAAGCCAATTAAGGTGCTTCACCAAGAAAATCTTTCAAGTATAATTTACTATAACTTGAAAAGTAATTAGGGAAACCCAGGAAACAAAATTTAAACCGGGGTGAAAAATGAAAAAAATAATAATAAAGTTAAAATTCTAGTAGAAGAGCAAATAACGTGTTCGTCTGCACCTCTGTGAGTCTGTTTATTGGGTTTATAGTCTTTACTATAAATATATTTTACTACCTGGTCAAAAATGATAGATTGAACAACTGAAGTGTCGGGCTCCACGGTTAATACAGTAAAGCACCCAGTTTCAGCAGCCTCGGAGAAAGTCCTGAGAAGCTTCCAGTAGTTACAGATGGAAACAGAAAGGCTTGACCATAATTAATTTTTTACATTTAAATTAATAGTAGGGGCGCCTGGGTGGCTCAGTGGGTTAAAGCCTCTGCCTTCGGCTCAGGTCATGATCCCAGGGTCCTGGGATCGAGCCCCGCATCAGGCTCTCCGCTCCTCGGGGAGCCTGCTTCCTCCTCTCTCTCTGCCTGCCTCTCTGCCTACTTGTGATCAGTCAAATAAACAAATAAAATCTTAAAAAAAAAAAATAGAAAAAAAATCAATAGTCATCTGGGAGTCAGAGGAGAAGCGAGGCTGCTGACTTTGTACAGTAAGGCGCCAAAACAAGCCGAGAACAGCACACGTTTCCCACAGTCGACACACGCTCATTCCCCGTGAAGTCTCGGCCAGCCCTGGGACCCGAGCTGACAACAAGCCGCAGGGCTTGCCTAGGACTCATCCGACGCCTTCTAGAGCTCGGGCTCTTGGGTCAGCTCCATGCCACGCCCTACCTTCCTGCGGCCTCAGTCTTCGCCCCATCGCCTGTCAATCAGGCTGGCTCTGCCCTGGGTCCCTAGTCCTGGGCATCAGCCTGGAATGTCTCCGAGGGCGGCTACTGTCTCTGCAGCCCCCAGCATCTGCCTCGTGTTTACTCCTGGCAGGTGTTGGGTAAGCCTGCCTCCCTCTAAATTAGGCACACCCGCTCATAGCTGGAGCAGATGCCAAGTTGTTCTAAAATGGTTTTGAGATAAAATCTAATCAAACCCCCCCCAAAATTCGAAGTTTCTTTTTTTGTGGATGGCAATATTCAAATACCTTTAGATTATAAATTACCACTCTCTTATGATAAAGAGAAAAAAAAGTCCAATAAAACTTGCGACAAAAGGTGATTATCTGCAGAGTGAAAATTAAAGTAAATTAGTCACACAGAAAAAGGACGTCCCCTGTGTGTCTGCCTACATCAAGGGCAGCGCTACCACCTTAAGTGCACAAAGGCATTTGAAATTTTGAAAAGGAGAGTCAGAAGAGCTCTTAGATCAAAGATCACAGTTTTTTAAAAAGGCACAGCAGAAAGCTGCTTGGTGATGTCCTAAAAACACATTCAAGGTGAAGTGATTAATTGGTTATCAGACTCCGTTCCATCAGGACAAAAAAAAAATGTATCTGAAGCAAGTATCTGAAAAATAAAAAAAGTATCTGAAGTATCGTAACGCATCGGTGGATCTCAGAAGAAACTACCAACGCTTGATAAGCTGAGAATCCAGGAAGCCACCACCTGTGGGAGGTGAGGCAGATGCCCCGAGAGAAGTTCTGGCGGAAAGGGAAACTTCAGGTAACCAGACCCCAAATCACTGGATGCCTCAAGTAACCGATTTCTGTTAGCCTGTAACTTGTAGCATTCCTCCTCCACGCTCAGGCTATCCCTCTTCTGGGAGAGCACTCCCTTATAACCAGAATGAGGACTCTGGTACCTTCTAGAAGGTTCCATTCACCCCACAAATACACCAATGTGTACACTCAGTCAAAAAAAATGTGCTTATATATCTTAGAAAAAATATTTTTGTAATAGAAAGAAAGAAAACTGTTTTCTGGTGATACTCTGGAGGAAGGAGAATATCATCTGGAACATTATAAGCAACTAATCTAACTTGGTGAGTGTACATAACTACACCACCATGGCCACCTTGTCTAGGAGGACGTGGTGCCTGAGACCACCAGCTATGTGGCTAGGGCTGAGAGAATGCTTCCAGAAACCCCTGGTCACGGCCTCCATTCTCTGCCTTCAGGCCCAAGTGCCCCACAAAGCCTCACAACCAAATGCCAATTCTACTGCCAATCCTGGGACCAGAAGTGTCTCTTCGTGTTACGTAGTCCAGCACCCTAGGTGTCCTGAAGCTTTCCAACCGATGCCTTGATGGGGAACTCATTATCCTCTCTAGGCAGTCTGACCCAGTGCTTGGTCAAGTCTAATTGCCAGAAACTTCCTTTTGTGCTGGACTGCAATGAACCAATCGGGCTTGCCCTGTAGGTCCAAACTGTGCTAATTGGACAATGCCAGGGACCTTGAGTGACAGACTGCACTGTTTCTGCCTCCGTGCAGAATTCAGATAAAAGGATTATCATTGCAGACAGGAACTTACGGCCTCTGGAAAGAGAACTCGGGAAAAGCTAAGGAAAAACAGCTACTTTTTCTTCCCTCATCCTTTTTAACCAAACTTCCAAACCTTTCCCAACCTGTGTCTTCCCTGGGCCTTCCTTCCAAATCCCTTTTGTCAATGACATGGAAGTCAGTTCCGAATTTTTACCAGCCAGCTCTTCCATGGGACACCAGATTCGATGGAAGTGGTGGCTGTTTTATTTATAAGCATTTCCCTCTAGACTCACTGAAATGTTCCAGGCCTCAAGCCCTGTTACTTGTCCAAGGCTAGCTCCCAGGTGCACCAGGGAGATAGAGCACACGTTTGAAAGCACCACGACCAAGAAGACACATCCAAAAGAAACAAGTGAGGCCAATGCTGATAGAAAACCTGGTTATGGTGAAAATTCTCCTGCCCTTATCATAAAACGGTTTTGTGGTTTTCACCAGAACTGGGAAGACATTTTTGAGAAATGTCAAAGCTTAAAAAACTGTCTCGTCCTTGCCCCCCTTCCACCAAACTACTCCAGCTCTCTGAATGTCTTTTCCTCTCATTCCAAATGAGAACTGACCATTTAGGAAAAGAGAAAATTTGGTTTTGGGGACGTTTCCCTAAAAATGGTCCCAAGCATACAAACACAGAAGAGCCTCATGGGCAAACAAAAAATATTTTATCAGTTGTGACACAACGAATTCAAAAAGCTGGCATCAAGAATAGTCTGGAAAGACTGTCACCTTCTCAAGTTCAAGACCCTAGATTTTTAGGTCTTGGGAAAATGTCACAAATGCCTGCAAAGCGGATGTAGCTAGATTTTTCTCTGCACGTTCCCAGTCCGCGCTGGAAGAGCCGAGCTGACGGGGCCTGTGTGTGGGTGACAGTACGCAGGGAGGTGGGCGGAGGGCCACGCTGCCCCGGGTCTGGTTTTCCCTAGGGAGCCCCCACACTCACGATCACCGTGCAAACTCTCTCTATACCACACACGTTCCCACTGCAGCCATCCTCACAAGGCTTAATAAAGGGTTTCAGAGATTATAGGCTGTGAAAGATGGAGGAGAAAAGGACATAATTTCTGTAATAACTACTCTAGTAGGACATTTGCATGAAGGCTTTTATGCATGATCCCAAGGCTTCCAAGAAATTTATAGGTTTCATTACAACACACAATAGACATGGAAACTGTCAAATTTTAGAGACAAAGGCTGGGGGAGGGAACAAGTCAAGTACAACTTTGCAAGGGCCTCAAATTAATAGATATTCTGCACTTGAGAACTTTAATTCAGATGGATTCTATGTGCTCCTGCTCCCCAGGGCCGTCATATGCAACGAGGTCTGAATCGAATGCTTTCTGCTTCAAAGTCAAAACCAAGCACGTGCTTGTTTCCCCAAAGTAACGCTATTAATGGCAGAATGTGCAGAGTTACCTTTTTTTGCTTTCTTCTGCAGTTTCAGCGTATCTGAGGACTTCTTTTTTATCTCTTGGCGAGCTTTTTTATATTCTAAGAAAAAGCAGAACATTGAGTCATTTTACCACTTTGCTCAACAGAAAACATTTTAAGGAACCACCATTACTTTCATCAGAGAAAGCAGAAACAACGATACGCAATACAGAGCTTGATCCAGAATGCCATATGTAACAATCTCATGCTGACATTTTACAACACGGGCGTTATTCACATGAAAGACCACAAAATGCGCCTTGTCTTTTCCTGATAGCATTCACTCATATCAGCTGTGATGGAAGATGTCATTCAAGGGCATATTTTCCTAAAAGTGAAAAATCCACAATTTCTCGGCTCACAAATCAGGAAATTGAAAAATAGGATTTGCTTTCCTGAAGGCCCAACTTCGCAGTGTTTTGCTCAAGAAAGAATCCATGTGGCAAGACGCTGGCCAGATGTTGCAATTCAGCAAAGAGTCCCCGAGACCCCAGCGTGAGAGATCGGACGGCATGGGGGCAAACTGGGAAAGGCCCAGGTGCCTTAGCCTTACTCTCACACTGGCCCCAAGGCAGGCACTAGAGCCGGAGGAGGGGCGGCCCACATACAGACGACACGGCCCCCCAAACGATGACTTCCTCCTCCTTCACCAGTCTACACCTGCTCCTGGACGCCCACTTCCGTCGGTGCCGCCGTCACCCAGACGCAGACATCTGAAATGACGACAGCTCTGACCTTCTCTCCTCCTTTGCTGCCCTCATATTCAAAGCACTGCCCCCTCGGCCAGCTCCCTCGCAGCCTTCCCGGACGCTTCCCTCTCCCGAGCCCCCTGCCGCCACTCCCGGGCCCTCGCCACGTGGGCTCTGGGGACCTGCTGGCACCAGCCCTTCATTCTGGCCTCCTCCCGCCTCCAGTCTCCCCTATGCCTTCCCTCCCCAGCACGCAGTGCAGGTCGCAGGACGTCTCCTGCCCTTTCCCGCTGCCAGCACCCCAGCCTCTGGGTCCAGGAAGACCAACTGGGGAGGCATCTGTCTGCACCCCTCTGCCCCCAGGGCCTGGCACACGCGGTGCAGAGTCGCCTGCGTTGAAGCACATTCAGAGAGGGTGGCGGTCCCAGATAGGACACCCAGGTTAGCTCCTCTCTTTAGAGGCTGGCTTTCGAAATGTGCCCGAATGCCTCACGTGTGAGACTTTGGCATCGAAGCCTGTCGTCACCGTCCGGGTCTCATTCACTGATCGCAACTACCACCTCTGAGAGCCTGGGCCACCAGCTGCTGAGGGAGGTTTCAGGGGTCCTTATCCTCCAGCGCTGAAATGGGAGAAGTAGGACCAGAGGGGGCCCTGACGGGGGACGCCAGCAGGGGCCCAAGGCGGCGGCCGGCCACACCCGCGGCTCTGCTGGGAGCACGCGCTGCCGGGCAGCAGACGGCCTGTGCCCCGTACCTTTCGCGTGGTCTTTATCCAGCTGGTTGGCCACTTTCTTCCATTCTTCCATCTGCTCTTGAAGCGGGTTTATCAGACAATCAATCAAAGCACTTTTTCCCCAAAAAAAGAAAGAAAAGGAGAAATTAGACAGATACATTTGTGGTGAAGATTCATACTCGGTTGTCAGAACTACATAAATCATGACAACCAGGTGCCAGACAAGGCAGTACCTAAGCCCAAGTTCACGTCCAAATCCCGCCATTTCATAACAACCTTATTCTCAGAATGCTCTCCAGGGACTGGCAGGAGGCCGTCACCATGCCTGGATGGGGCGAGCCCTCTTCCCATTACCCCGGCTCACACTCTCACTGTCGTGTTCACAAGCATGGTTGCAGACCGGGGGGTCACCCCTCTAGCTGCACCCCAGACCTCCCGCCTGACAGAAACCTGGAGGACGGGACCCCCGTATTACTATATATTATATTTTTAAAAGAAACGCACATGACTCTGATGTGCCTTTGGGATGAGAAATCATGAGTGTAGACCAAGTGTGGCCAGCCTGGGGGAGGAAAAGCTGAAGGGCCAGCTTCTAGATCAGAGCGGTGAAGGCATCCCTAGGTATGTCCCTTCATTTTGGGCACTGTCCCCAGGTGGCTCCCCACCCAGAGGAACCGTGCGAGGCATGGCCCCCCAGGAAGGAAAATGGATACGTTCCTACATCACCGAGATGTCGTAGGAAAATCAGGAAGTGCCCACAAATCACTCGAATTGCTCTGGTGAGAATTACTCCGAAGGTGTTCTCGGACTACTTTTTGATCGTGGGCCTCCTGAAAATCCTCAGGTTCTTGGTACAATTCCCTCCTTTCCTCGTCAGGGTCTCCCCTCCCTCACGCACCCGCCAGCCCTCAACACAGCGCACTCGCTTCTTTCTTCCAGGTGTCTGTCCAAACCGTCCTTCCAAACAGGCTCACCCCTAACCACCCGGCGTGGAACAGTGGCTGCCTCTCTCCTACCCACGGATTTCACCTCGTGACACTTCCCACCGCCTGACATGGTGAGAGGGGTCGCGGCACCTGGAGTGTAAGCCCCATGAGGACAGGGCACGGTCCCACTCACTGCCACCGCCCACACGCCTTAAGACAGAGCGTGGCACACAGCAGGTGCTCCATAAACACCGCCTGTTGAACCGCTGTCTCCTCTTCCCTCAGACGGGATGGGGAACCGCAAGACTGGCCTGCAAATAAACCCGATGGCAAGTGGGACTGGAGGCACCGCAGGGCCCAGAAGCGAGCGGGAGGGAAGGCGGCAGAGTCCTCACCTGCTACCCGGGCACCTTGTGCTGGAAATGTGTGGGCACTCCATGGATTTTCACAAGCACCCCATTTTACAGAAGCTGAGATTCCAACCAAGAGGCCAACACCTATGCAGCCCGTCTGGGGTTCAATCCCAGGCCTATCTGTCTCCAAGTCTAGCCACTTCCCGCCACTGTCTGCCACCTCCCACGGTGGCCCGGCCAGGAGGGGCAGAGGCCTCTCACATCGGCAACCCCTCGCACAACTCACAATCCATCAAGCAGAATGGTTTGATCTGCTTGGAAGAAGGCCCCCCTTCACCAGAACGCTGGTGACTCCAAGTCCCCGTGGGCAACCACTGCCAGTTCTGCCCATTCTGGGTGCTGGTAAGACAGACAAGAGGCGGGAAGCACGGAGGGTGGAGAGGATGCCCACGGGAAACAGAGGAGCAGCACGTGCCTGCTCCCCAACCCCGCGGCTCCCCTTCCAGAGGCTTCTGCAGAGAGCAGATGTCCTGCTCTCACACCAGCGGTGGGCCAGGAGAGACCCACAGGAGCACAAAGTGGGGTGCAGGCTCCAGAGGGCGGAGCCTCAGGCCATCCGGTCACCCACTGCCTCCCCAGCACCCAGACCAGAGCATGGCACGCGGCAGATGGCCCACAAATACTTGCTCAGTGAGTGAGTAGCACGATGGGCTGCGGGCATTTCAACGCTGCGGGGAAACACACGCTGCTTCGGGGGAGGCCCTGCCCCTTCCCTGGAAACCAGCAAGGGCCGGCGAAATCCGGGCCGGGATGCGCTCCTCACCTGGAGAACTGCCTGAGCTTGGCTTCTATGCTCCTGTGCCTCATGCACATCCTGGTCAGGGCAGAGCCAATCTCCCTGGTGCCACCTGCAAAAGAAACACAGGCAGAGCTGAGCACGGGAGGCAAGCGGGAATCACTGAAATCCTGGGAGGAGAACGAAATCATCTAAAAAGCAGCCTGATTTCACCACGGGGCAAAACCCAAGCCACTGCCTCTCACCAGGTGTGTGTATATGTGTGCACACGCACACGCACACGTGTAAATACATACAGTGACACGTTTGTCTATAATCAGCAGAATAAAAGGCACCCCGAGTCTATACAATGCCCGGTAGTACTTTCTGCTCTGATTTTCTCTAAATGCAGACTGTGACCCAGAAATCGATCTTACAACCCGCTAACAGATCGGGACCTGCAATGTGAAAAATAGTTTCTCAAGGAAGATGATCCAAATAGTATCTGATATTGAAGGAAAAGCTGTTGTTTCGTTTGGTTTTGGTTTGCTTTCCACTTCTGGCAAAATAGTCCCCTTAGTGTCATTTAGGACAGCTAATAAGGCCACTTTAGCTGTTTTAAGATGTGTAGTCTAGACTCCAAGCCATTCAGAGACAAGTGAGGCCAAAGCAAAATGAAATAGAGGAGTATTTTCTAAAGGTTTGGGTACGGCTGGTGAAAGAGGTCCTCAGACACCACAAATGTCAAAGTAAGCTATAATTCAGTTTGATTTTCCCGAAATTCTTGTCACGCTGCTCCCTCTGGGCATACCCTCTTTAAGATTATTTGTGAAGTCCCCCTCCTTCCCCCTCCTAGAAACAATGCCTGAATCAGCACTTGGGCGTGGGGGAGCACACTACAACCACAAATGGTAATCCAGCGTCAAGCCCCAGAAAGCTCATTATAAATGTTATGAAAATAGTAGGACTCATGAAATCGGGGCGGGGGGGCGGGTGTCAAACAAAGCACTATTTTTCACAGACAAGGCCTTCAAGGGAAAGCTGCTGGCACTGACAGCAGGTTCAACCAAACCAAGTTAACAGGGGAAAATGTCCCCTATTCATGCTAGTGACATTATTATGATTCGCATCTCCCCCTCCGCCTGCTGTTCTAGAAACACCAATGTGCTATTTTTCAGTTCCACCTATTTTCCATTTTATTCTGTACAACTAACAGGTTTCCAGAACAAAAAAAAAATTAGTGATAAAAGTAATATGTATTAAATATTAATATTTCTATATCCTGTTTTAATCTGAAAAGAGAAGCCTTCTAGAACAACACTCCCGGTTCCTCTAAAACACAGTTTCTTGGCTAGAATATGACTGACATGTGGGCCAGATGATTCTTTGTTGGGGGTGGCGGTGGGAATTCCTGTGCTTTGTAGGACGATTAGCAGTATCCCTGGCCTTGACCTTCCACAAATCAGTAGCCGGCCCCCCATCTGTGACATCTAGACATGTCTCCACACAGTATTAAGTGTTCTCTGGGGAGCAAGAATCCCAGTCTGTGAAGCACCGTTGTAAGAAAACTGAGCAAGAGCTAACGGTCACCTGAAGCGGGGCAGAATTCAGCCGGGAGTCTTGGTAAATGGCCGTCCTTTAGCCCCTGGCACCTGCAGCCACTAGAGGGAGCTAGAGACCACGGGGCATCCCCATCTGCGGCGGCTCACCATGCTCCACCAGGGAAAACCAGTAGAGGGCGCCGTCTGCACGCACGCTGTGGCCCTCCTGGTCTCTTGAGGTTTTCCCAAGCTTTTGCTGCTTTAGGAGCCAAAGCCAGGAACACTTTATCCTCAGGGAAATATCTCCTATTTTTCCTGGGCCTTCATTTGATTAAAAGTTAATAACCTGGCCCTGCAAGGAAGCTGGCACCCTCATGCACTGCTGGAAACAGTGTAAACCAGTCCTTTTCTGGAGGAGAACCCAGCAGCGTCCACCCAGGAAAGCCTTTATTTATTTATTTTTTAAAGATTTTTATTTATTTATTTGACAGACAGAGATCACAAGTAGGCAGAGAGGGCAGGTAGAGAGAGAGAGGAGGAAGCAGCCTCCCCGCTGAGCAGAGCCCGATGCGGGACTCGATCCCAGAACCCTGAGATCATGACCTGAGCCGAAGGCAGAGGCTTTAACTCACTGAGCCACCCAGGCGCCCCCCAGGAAAGCCCTTAAAAACGAGTCCCCTCTTCAACGTGGCAATTCTAGTCTAGAAAATTAACCAGAGAAAACAACCAAGGACCACAGCAAATCCTTCCCTAGGAGGACGGTCCTCAAAGTGCCGCGGACAACAGTATAAACTGGAAGCGGACTCCCATTCTACGGGCCCTGGTGGACAAAGCAGAGACCAGAGACCAGCGCGGAGTGTCAGGCGGTCATCTACGCCGCAGGCTGGCGGCGGTGAAGATCATGGGAAAGGGAGACATCTGGACAGAGCTCAGGCTGCACCAGGGAGAAGTGCCGCGTACACACGAACTCCCTCAATCCTCGAAACACTCCTGGTTCTGCTGGGACAATTAGCCCCATTCCCCGGATAGGAAAGGTGCCTTATGGAATTTGTCAAAATTCTTTTTGGACATGTGACATATGAATTTTGCCCAAATCTGTCCAGAGTCATGCTGCTAGGAAGTGGGCTCCGACCCGGGCGGAGCCTCCAGGGCCTATGCATTTCCAGCATATGGCTCTGACTACAGGCAGAGGAAGGCAGGGCAAGGGCAGAGCCAGGAGCCGAAATGAATACTGCTAAATCTACCTCCCGACACGCTCTGAGGGGCTTTAGGCCTTTAAAGCCTGGCCCTCAAATTCCGGCGGTGGAGCCTAGAAATGTTGAGCTGGTACCAGAGGACTGAGCTCCCGTCCTTGCTAAACTGGCACCGAGATCACAATGGTGGGCAGCTGCTCCACGGATAACCCGTGCCTTAGTTTCCTCAAGAGAGACTTCCAGGGTTGGAAAAGATCACTCAAGGTCAGTTCCCTCACCCCATTTCTCTGCTCCGTTATTTCTGTTACCTTCCCAGACATTTTCCATAGATGGCCACCGGTCACGTGTCACCCCCAGGAGAGCCAGAGGCTTCCCAGGAAGAGCTGCCCCGTGGGACAGTAACGAGCACTTCCTCAGCGGGCTGTCTGTGCTCACCGCCCGGCCCCCGCAGCACAGGAAAGCCTGAGAGGGGAGGAAATAAAAACCACAAAGACAACTTCCAAACAGCAGCATCGCTGTCCAACTGACATAGGGCAGGAGACAGGCGGGTGACCCCTTCCACAGACCCCCGGGCCCGTCTGCGGGAATTACTGCAGATCGCAGCAACACGGGGCACCCTAAAAACAGCTCTATCCGTGGATGTGCTTAACATCTCACGCTCTTCCTGACCCTTGCTCAAACTTACCAAAAAAAATCAGCAAGTTTGAAAAAGCTTCAGAGGAAACCGGCTTTAGCTACAAAGACAGAGCAGACATCTGGAAGGAATCCGATTTGACAGTGAGAATATTTATGGAATCAAATGGCTGAGACACTCAGCAGCTCGTGAGTGAGGACAAGATCTTACTTGTTTCTGGATTCCCCGCACCCAGCACTGGTGCTGAAGGAAGGAGCCGCCATCTACCATTCTGAGGGCAGATCGCCGGGCTGGCAAGCCCATACCTGGTGGCAGGCCCAGGGGCTGGGTCTATCTTTTGTTCAATCCATAAATCTTTGTGTGTCTTCCATGTACACACTATAGAATATTCAAAATAAACACAAGGGTCTTCTCTTAGAAAAGGTCTAGACTGATGCAAGTGCACCTCAAGAAACAATGGTATATTTACTTCCTATTGTTTTTATAATCAATCACCACAAACTTACTGGCCTAAAGCCAGGCACATTTATTATGCCTATTACAGTTCTAGAAGTCAGAAGTCCAAAATCTGTTTCACGGGGCTAAAATCAAGGTGTCAGGAGGCCTGTGTTCCTTCTGGAGGTTCTAGGGGTGAACCTGTTCCCTGCCTTTTGCAGCCTCTAGGGGCTGCCTACATCCATCCCTTGGCTTGTGGCCTCTTCCAGCACCTTCAAAGCCAGCAGTTCAGCATCTTTGCTCGTCTCTGACTTCTGCACAGTCCTCTCATCTTCTCTTACACTGATCCTTCTTAGAAGAACCCTTGTGATTACACAGACCCAGCTGGATAATCTAGGATAATCTCATCTCAAGATCCTTAACTGAATCACAACCGCAGAGTCCTTTTGCCTTGTACTGTTGGCAACACAGTCCCGGGTCCTGAGGGTGAGGATGGAGACCCTTTTGGGGAGGGCATCATTCTGCCCAGCAACACTGCATACGAGTTGCTAATTTGGAGAGGGCTGGGGGCACTCTGTGTCTCTCCAGAGCCCATCCATCCTCAGATGGTTAAGTCTGGGCCAATGACCTAATCCCACCCCTTTGGCAGTGGCTGGTTCAGGGATGGGACAGGAGGTTTATGGAGAAAATGGCCCTGATCAGCTATCATGACGGCCATGGGGACACCTGCCTTAGGATGAGATCTGTCCTCCAGAAAGAAGACAGAGAGGCTGGCATCCCCAGGGACCTCCCTGAGCCACCAAACTAACACACGGAGCCCAGGCAACCTCTGGACCTGGAATGCCTGTTTTGCGAGAGGGTACGTTTTTACAGCATCTTCAACTAGGTTCTGTTTCTTGCCAGTTAAAAGGAGAAGAGGGCAGGGAGGGAAGGCCTCCTGCGCTTCTCCCGAACACCAGCAAGCAGCCCGCTGCTGAAACAGCTGCTGGGACACAAATACACTTCACGGCACAAACCCTCATTCTTTCCAGTGTGGTGCACAGAACAACCCTCTGCTGTGACAAGCAAAGGTTTTTATAATAAAGCAGCACAAAGTCGCTTGGTGATCTACAGTGCATGGATTGCAAAGGACACAAACGGTAGAGAGAAAAAAGAAAAAAAAGAAAGTCCAGAGGCTAGACTAGCAGAGCACGAATGCTGGGGCAGAATCCTATGTCTTGCACCTGAACACACTTAACCATTCCACAAATGCTTACTGGGTATTACACCCGTCTCCTAGGGCGGCCGTGACAAAGCACCCTGAACCAGCTGGCTTCAGACCACCACGATGTAGTGTCCCACGCTTCTAGAGGCCGGAGTCTGACATGAAGGTGTGGGCAGGGCTGCTCCTGCAGAAACCCACAGGGGAGAATCGTCTCCACCTCCTTCCAGCTGCTGGTAGTTACAGGCAACGCGGCGCTTGCCAATGCCTCACTCCTGTCTGTCGGTTGTTGCCAGGGCACAGGCTCCTGGGTGTGTCTGTCTTCACACGAGGCACCTGTGAAGGCAATCCCTGCTCTGCACGTGTCTGTGTCCAAATTTCTCCTTATGGAGACAGCAGCGGTACTGGATCAGGGCCCGAGCTAATGACCTCACCTCCACCTGAGCACACCTGCAGAGACCTCATGTCCAAGTGTGGTCCCGTTCACAGGTGCTGGGGGTTGAGACTTCAACCTATCTCTTTGGGAGACTCAATGCATCCCATAATAAGGCTCTACCATGCAGCAAGAATTATAGTGACTTCAAAGATGATGACAAGGGCCTGACCCTTGAGGAGCCAGCGGACTGGTTGGGGGTTGGGGGGAGGGACAGCTATGAAATGGTGCAGGGAACGCAATCTTCACAGCAACGCCGTGGGCTTGGTCTTCTTGTCCCCTTTATAAGTGGGAAAACTGGAGCTTGGGTGGGTGAACTAACTTGCTGAGGGCCACGGGGTTGGGAAGTGGGAGAGCTAAGATCCAAGCCCCACTTTCACTGACACCCAAAAGCCCTTTCCCACTATGACGAGCTGGACACGTCCCCACTGAGGACAAAGAGGCACATTAAAGTCACAAACAGAATATGAACTGCTTTATGCCATTCTGGGGACGACAAGGGAAAATAAGGAGACACTGAGCCATGGTCGTTCCCCACAAAAGTCCGACAGGGCCACACCCTTCTCACTGCAAGTTGCCACCCTGTGGCTGCGCAGAGAGGGGGGACCGTGGCACGCATCCGGTGGCCTCGTCCTGCCCCTCCATGCAGCCTCATTGGCAGGCGGCTTCCGTCTCCCGACACAGCGGGGGACTAATGCACCGGCCATGGTGGGGTCTCTGGTGTGCAGGTGGCCAGCGAGGGCTGAAAAGCCGGTCTGTGGGGCCCAGCTTCTGAGGCAGAAGAGGGGAGTGAAGGAGGAGGGGAAGCAAGATTTAAGAAGCGCCCGGGTCGGAGCTCAGGGCCACAATAAGTCACTGTGCTTCCTGGAGGCCCTCTGAGGGCTCAGTTGTTAGAAGCCTAATTAGCAGTCAGAAAGAGCCACCAGACAGGGGAAGGCTCTGGGAAGCCTCCCCAGGAGAGGGCTCAAAGGGACGGGGCCGCTCACCTGCCGCAGAGGTTCTCGACCCCAGCCCAGCTCATGTCTGGGACCAGCTCCCACTTTGTCTTGTGGGGCTGGCCGGAGCACTGTGGGGCGTCGTGCGGTGTCCATCCCTGGCCCTCCAGGTGCCAGCAGCACGCCCCACGGCAGGATGACCAGAAATGTGTCCCAACATTACCAAATGTCCCCTGGGCTTGGGGGTGGGGCAGAATCACCCCTGTTGAGAACCACCAGCCAAGGGCAACAGTGACCTTCTCCCATAAGGACGGCGCTCTGATCTGGGCGCTGGGCCCAGACAAGCCACAGCTCTCCTCTGCCCCAGGACGGCAGCGCCCCCGCCCCCCAACACACTGCAGCCGCTCCAAGAGGCTAGCTCGCTGCCCACCCCCGGCTTCCTGAGCGGAGGTGACAGGCACCCCCTGCCCATGTGGAGAAACTACCCCACTTGCCATTAGAGAAACAGTAATTTCAAAACACGCAACGGACATTCCCCATAAAGTCAACAGGCATGACCCCCTCCCTGACAGCCCTAGGGACACACTGATTGCACCAGAGGCAGCTTAGGTTCCCGTGTAAAATACCAGAAGGATCCACGCAGCCATGAAAGGGAGGACATGTGCCCGCTCCCAGGCACAGAAGCTCCACTGTCCGTGCAGCTGGGAAGGGCTCCTTCACGGGACCAACACGGGGGCAGAGGAACAAGGGCCGTGAACACAAAAGTGACCTCTAGCCACTCAACGGCTCGTGCCTTCTGTCCGGACACAGGCCAGAGAAGCACTGACAGCCCCACAGTGTCTCTGAAGATCGGTGACATGGGACCTTATCTACACACAGGTGCCATGCCCTGGAGCCCAGCGGGGGCTCCGTCCTCGTGCATGCAGATGCATGAAACCACCTCCCAGGTCCACCCAGCTGAACTTGAGGAGATCCAAGAGCAGTGGCTGTGTGTGGCTCCCGGGCACACGCACACCAAACACGCCAGATACACCCCTCGCATCAAATAAGACGGTCACCCGCCCCCACGACATGTTTGTATCAGGAACCTTTTCCCGAAATCTGCTCTGATGCACACCAGATCGCACCTGTTGTGGTATGTGACCCCGTCCCCTCCCCCGCTGACCTCAAAGGAGTTCTGGGGGCCCCACCCCAGCCATTCTCCATCCCCCCAGCCCCAGGGCCGCCCACCTGAGTGACATCGAGACCCCACGCAGCCTGCAGGCCACGGAGCCCCCACGGCGGCACGCTCACCGTGGCTGACCTGACGTCATGGCGGCTCCCTGCCATGTCCCAAATTAACCCGGGGGTCAAGAAGAAAAGCAGTAGAGACATAGGGTTAAGAGAGAGGCTTCGAAGTGAACCGATGTGGGTTCAAAGCCCAGCTCAGTCCCCCGACTAGCTGTGGGGCCTCGGAAAGGGTCTAACTTGCTTACACTCAAATGTGGAAGACTGTTTTCTAGTAAACAGCGCTGCCGACTCAGGTCTCAGGTCTCTGTTGCGCACATCACACCGGAAGGCATCACCTGTGAGTCAGAGTTTGGGCTTCCTGTGTAACAGCCTGAGTATCCCAGTTACAATTTTTTACAATCTTGTCCCCGATCTTTCACAACTGCCTCATCCGTATGCCATCTGATGGCGGTATTTAAGAAACAACTCGTTTCTATCCCCTATTTCAAGCATTCCACTTATTTTACAGAAATAACTGATCTGGATTTGACATGCACATTGCGAAGATTTATATACCTTATAATTAAATAATTTAACAATGGTCCATACTGTGTGGATATACAGAGAGAAGCCTGCCAGCTATGAGCTTGCTAAAGGCAGGGGTTGGTACAGTTTCTAGAGAAATACAGAGCGCTGGTTACATCAACGGGCACATTAAGAAGGGCTCTGGTGTGGCGAAAATCAGCCACGTCCTCCAGGAAGGCAGAGGCCAGAGTGACTCTGCCCACCTCGATGTGCCAGCCACCACAGGGCGGCCCTCACTTCTCCCACGTGGAATATGGCCCTTCGCCAAGAAGCTGGCTTATGAGAACATGGAAGACAAGTTAACAGGACAAAAGCGCTTTCTGCGAAAGCCCGGATGATCCCTTCTTTCCAAGCATCTCAGGAGACCAGAGCTGAAAAGAGTGGTCCAGAGGGTCTGCCTTGGAATGGCCTGCTTGTCCTTAGTTATGCATCAACAAAGTGGTCATTTGATGGAACCCAGGGCTGTGGTATCAAGAGGTTCACGGTCACCGTCAGCTGGCTGCAGCGAGCTCCGGTCTCTCTGTGTCCCCAAGCCTCCGAAACAGGCAGGCAGCTGTCCTTGGCTAGCCAGCCTTTGAAGGTGTCCCCAGCCCTCTGTCTCTGCTGTTTACTTTTACATTGCAAAGATCAAGACAATTGTGTCACCAGCCTCCTTCCTGTAAAGGATGGAAAGGGAAGGTCCCACGGACTCCGCTGCTTGGTACCATCAACAGGCTACTCAGGAGCTCTCCTGCCAGTGGCACTCAGGATATTAAGAACAAATTAACATTGCGGGTTCAGTATACGAGGAGAGAGTATGTCTGTCCTTCCTCTCCAGCCCCTGCTCTTCAAGAGCCCCGAAGTCTTGAAACGTCAGGTGTCTTTCACCTTGATGGCCAGCTGGAAGACTGCCCGGGCAGGGAATCACAGAAGCTGCCTCAGCGTGCGGCAGGTGCAGCTTTGGCCAGACTGTGCAGGGCACGGCTGGGGACACCATCTGCCAGCAGGCGCCACAGCCACCATGGCTTCCCCTGACGGGGAAGCTGGCGCCCCCCTTCTGCCATCTTGTAGGCAGGTTTCAGGGTCCTCACAGCTCTAAGTGATGGTTTACCCAAATATCCAAATATCAGTCCAAATATCCAAATATCCAGTCCAAGGGCCAAGTGCAAAGGGCCATCAGGGGCACCACCACAGCTGGACCAACAAAATAATGGGTCTGTAGGGAGCACTCACGCACTCCAGGCAGGGCACCAACGGGAGCTCAGCTGGAGGTGGGTGTACCTGCCTGAGGCTCTAGAAAGAGGACTTTCCAGGTGGCCTCCAGGCTGCACCAGCTGACCCTCTTGCTTCCTTTAAGGCAAAGCATCTTATGGCAGCCAGGATGCTGGAGAAGAGACAGGACAGCGTCCCTACCCTCAACAAACACCGAGGAAATGCTGCTGCGGTCCCGTTCCTGGGCCATGACCGGGGAGACAGCTCTGGTCCTCATGGAACACACAGCTCATCTAAATTTAGAAGCAAGGAATTTGTAGGGTGACCTTTGGGCTGGAAAGTCCCTTAGAAAACACACCAAGCAACAAACCAGCAGTGCCTTATTGTTCAGCGTCACACTGTTGCCTTAATTAGCAAAGAAGCTCCTGATGCCCTCTTGGGAGCCGGACACTGGCTGTCCTTTCTGGTGTTTGGGAAACACACCCAAGCCCATCCCTGCGCATTTGTGCGGCGGCTGGTTCCTGACAGGGGCACCATCATTTCCATTAAAGGTCAAAGAAGGCATGCAGGATATTAAGAACAAATTAGCTGCTTCTTCCGGCTTCATCAGCATTTTATTTTTGTCCTTGGGCACAGAGAGATGGACAACAGGGAAGAGGTAGCATCATTTGACGCCCTGTATCTGTTTAACAGAGGGGACGGGGAGGGAGGGGAAGAGAAAGAAACAATCAGCCGCGGTACTGCAGGTTACCACGCAGACCGGTTACCATGTACATCAGCCACGTAAGTGGCTCCACTCAGTAGAAACACTGGTCTGACGTCAACCACCCAAGAGCACCCGAACACCTTATGTTAACCTTGGCGATGGCTGAAGAACACTTCTGCATGTGCTACGTAGATCACCCAAATGTTCTTGCAACAAATCCACGATGGGAAACGTGAACCGTATTTTAAGCAGTGGAAGGATCTGCCCCTTGGTCCTCATGGGGTCCCTTAGGACGAAAGTGAAAAAAATTATAAAGAGTTTTTTAAAAAGAAGCCCTGAAAAAGCTCCCCCACAAAGGAAGCCTAACTTCCCTTCTGCTACAATGGCAATCCTCACCACCCGCTTCCATCTTCACGGAAGAGGAAAACACATGGAGTTTCCTGTTTGAAAAAACGTATTATTCAGCTACTGTATGCGGCTGAGCGGCGAAGGACGATCCAGCTGGTGTTTACGGGACAGCTAATACTGTGCACTCAGCGAATGCTGCGCAGGGTCAGCAACACATTTTGGGAAGACACCGTCGTGCCCACACGCAGGGTGGAAGACACTGCAAACTGTTATCAGCCGACAATCTCGCAGCCAAGCTCACACTCCCCAGCCTCCCCCACTTCACGACTTTTCAAAAAGCAGAGGAAACAAAACCGCACACAGTCCCACCACCATCTGGCGGCTTCAGCAAGCACGAGAGTCTGGCATGCACGGTACTGGCAGCCACAAAGACCAATATTCCTCTTTCTTTGTTGCTGTTTTAAAAGCAAAGCGAGAGCGGTAATATGGAAACACAAACACGCGGACCCGCTCACACGCGGGGGAAGACGGGGCAGCCACGAACGCGCTCTGACCGCGATCCTTCCCTCCCCCTGTTCTGGACACAAGGGTGCCCGGCTGGAACATGCTGGGGGAGGTGGGTATCAACCAGGAAATGCCACTGCTCCCCCCTCCCCCTCCGCCCAGACAGCCGCCACAACCAGTGCCCTCTGTGAAGGTCTGCCGCTGATGCACGGGTGCAGAAAGACGCCCCCCACTGGAGCCAGGTGCTCAGCTCAAGGGAGCCAACTAGGCAGATGTGGGCGGCTGGGTTTTCTTAGCCGGTGAAACTAAACTGTCGGGAGGATAAGATGCTTACAGCCACCGATGTGGGCATTACCTCCCAGGTGGCCTTCGGGGAAGGGCAGATCGCAGAGAAGGGGGCCTGATGAACAATATGGACACAGAAGAGGGCAGTATCTTGGGGATCAGAGAAAGCCCGATGCATCCACCTCCCCCAAAGTGACAAAATCCCCGAGGCTGAGCCCTTGATGCTGTCTCCTTAGCTGTGCCCTGGTTCCGCTTCCGCTGGTACCAGACGCTCCCTGTGACCAACAGTTTAACCTTGAAACCTCTACTATCCAGAAATGTGTTGCTGGCCTATGAACTACTCTGTTCCTTTAAGGGGCTTCTGTATCCCCCGCAAACTATGCCAGAATATGTTGACTTCATCAGTTCTCAGGAAGCAATCTTGCTGCTTTCCAAATTATTAGGAATAGCTACCATTTACGAGTGGCTCATAACTGAAGAGGGAGTTGCAAGCACACTGTATTCAATTTTAAAAACCTCATTCTACTCCTCATATAGGTATCGTTACCAGGTAGGTATTATTATTCTCATTTTACAGATGAGGACAGGGAAGCTCAGAGACGTGAAGTCATTTGCCCAAAGTCACAGAGTAGAATTCAGGATCTGTACCCAGGGGTGAGTCTACAGACCTTTGAAACTTTCTTCAGGACAGCTCACTGTTGCAAATATATCTCAGAATATCTAAAGGATAAGAAGTCAGGTTTTCACCCCCTGCCCTTGCTATAACGGAAGGGAATAAAAACGCTTCTACTCAAACATCTGTTTCATGAGCGAGATTCAGACCACCGTGGCCACATCCCTGCTGGGGCTCTGTGCAGGCTGGCTGGTCTGCATGCAAGGCCCTGGTTCCCCAAGGCAGACATGGACAGTTTCAGCAGATCGCTTCCCACCAGCTTCCTTTGCAGCGGGATGCTGTTTATTCATGCAAAGGACCCTTCCCTACTCACTAGGAGTGTCCTTCCCAAAATCACCCTTTCAGCTACTGACCTGTCCCAGGAGAAGACTCTATAGCACAATGTTGTGGAGACCTCATCTTTGCTTAGTCTAATTTGAGATCTCTTTGTTCTCTAGAAACACTGACATCTCATAAAATGGCACATAGTGGGATGTGTACACATCTCTGGACACAGTAGGTGCTCAGCAAACCTCCGTACGTGGGAACCCGCAGGCGTGCTGAGCTCCGAGTTCCAAACTTATGACGCTGGCTCTTCCCAATTCTCTTAGTCCCTCCCCCGGCTCCCCACCCTTCTTCTCCGTGCCTGCTGCCCACCCCCACCTACCACTGGAACAGGGAAATAGGCAAGAGCAGCTCAGATGTCAGGTTCTACAGGGAGAGTGGCCGCATCAGCCAAGACTCCATTAGTGGCACACGGGATACGGACAGACTTCTGTGTTGCAGGTAATTTCCTACCCAGATTCACCCAAAGTCACTCCATATCCTCCTCTTCTCCCCCTCCATTTCTATCTCCGGCCACACCTTCCCCAGATCGTTTCTGGATGACTCTTCAGTGGTTTCTGATCCGGTCTCTTCTAACTAACCCTGAAACGGCAAACAGGACATTGGCTCTTCCAACCAGAGAAAGCAGGTAGAAGGCTGAGGCAGGCAGGAGAGCAGCACTGTGACGCAAGCCAAGCGTCCCCAGGACCCTAAGGGCTGGCCACCCCCATCCATCCATCCTCCATCGGTTCAATCCAAGGGCGTAAACCGGTTTTAGTTTCGAGTTCCCCAGCTGAGTCTTAAGATCAAGCACTAGTGAAGGGAACCAAGGACTATTCTCAGTTATTTCCAATCTCTTTACTGCTCTGGCCAAATCAACCACCCCACTGCCCTTTGTGTTGTACTGGCACTGCATTAAATCTGGCAAAAACAATCCCAGGTTCATAGTTACTAGGGTCCTCCAAAGTAAAGGGTGGGGGGAGAGGAACAGCTCAAATACTACCTGAAAATGTTATTTGCTCAGTAAATAAGACTTACAAAGCTTGAGGTAGGTGCATAGATGTTGGGGAAACACAGAGTCCTCAGTGGTTAGAAGCTGGGGCTGGAAGCAAAAGATAAACGTGCATCCCCCAAAACGTTTTCTTGGTCCTGCCCAATTTCCATTAAAAAGGGCACAATCCTAGCGTCCTGATGACCCTTCAAGGTTAACCGAACCGGCCTACATGAGATGTCCCCGCGAGCCACTCATGGGATGGGACGTGAACGTTCTACTCAATGATCAGAGCTACTCCTGATCTTCTTCCTGCTCTGCTCCCCGGTACCCTTCTTTTCCCTAGTCTTCTAACAGCCTAAACCCTTCCCAAGGACAATAACCACCTGTGAGTGGTTTAAACCTAACTGCTCCTCAGTCATCAAACAAACCCCACGGGAAGCTGCCGAAAAGCATGGACTGGCCCTGTGTCCTGGGTGGGGGTTTGGGAGGGAACGCATGAACAGAGGCTTCCCCTGCTCTGTCCAGCTCGCGGCCTGACCCCGCGGACCAGCTAGGACTGATTTATTACCACTGCGCCCTGTATGTTCCGGTGGCCAACAGCAGTTCATTCAGTGGGCTTTTGTGTCCCTTTCCTCTTCCCTGTGGAATGATTAGGGGCATAATTCTCAATCCTGAAGATCTAGGATCTAAGCATTCCTTGTTTTTTAAGATCAGCTCTTCACAAAGGTGGGGTGGGGGGGTGGGGCAATCGGGTTTGTATCTTCTGGGCTAATTCTGATTGCCTGCTGATGATACCTGGAACATTGTGTTAAGAAGGATTCTGAGGCTGGATCTGACTTGATAGAAAAGTGGGTGCCTACATCAGCTAGCTGTCTGCCACGAACTCAGGAACCACAGAAGGACGCGTGCCTTGTATTTGCTACTCTGGCCATTTGGGCTCACAGGAACTAGAGCAGGGAGCTTTCACACTTCCATGTGATCACGAGGGGATTTTGCTAAAATGCAGATTCTAACTCAGAAGATCTGGAGTGGACGTAAGACTCTGCATTTCTAACCAGCTCCCAGCTGATGCTGACTTGCCGCCAGACCAGCAACCACACTTTGGGCTGAAGGTGCTGGGGTACTTCAGCCAATACCCCTTTCCCAAACTCCCCGAGAAGTCCACCACCTACAAGGACCCTAACCAGGTGAAATCTAGGTGGATCAGATGTCCCCGACTTGGAGGAGGGACCTGGAGAAGGCGACTGTTCACTGTGTTGTACCCCGTAAGACAGTGGGGCCTCCTGCTGGTGAAGCTTCCCACCCCTCTTCAGAGGTCCTCCAGCCAACAAGTGAAACCGCAAACCTGGGTCCCGAGAAAAAGAGAAAGCTCAGAAGCATCAGACAACATGTGAGGACAAAGTGGCTGGATGTACGTTAAGTGCAGGTCACAAAGTGGCCCTTGGTTCCCCACGTGCCTCCAGCCCTCCCCATGCCTGGGAGGTTAAGTAGCCTTCAGAGTGACTCCGTATAAAAGGGGGTCATGGAGTAAGCTCTCTCCTCTGCCTTCCGGGGAATGAGCACCTCAGGGTCTCCAGCACCTGCAGTTCAGGGCGGGATAACAGAGGGAGAGGAGAGGCGAAGGGGGCCAGATGGCTGCTGGCTCACCTCGCTCTTTCCCATGCACATGCACACATCGCCACACTTGTAACGCTGTCCTGGGCTTACTGCATCCTGGACCTGTGTCCTCCACTAGACTGTGACCTCCCCATGGACAGACACAGGGTCCCGGCCACCTCTGAATTCCCAGCGTCTGGCAAGACGCATGGCCCAGGATAAAGCCTCCATAGATATTTGCAGATAAAGGAAAGCAAAACAGAAATACAAATTCTCTTACCAGACAATAACCCATCCTAAGAGCAGGTATCCCTAGCAAATTGGTAGCTGGGGCTACTTCTGAGCTCCCCGGAGCGGGTGATGAGCACGTCCTTACCGGAGTTAGGCTCACCCATGGAATGAAAACAAAAGGGACAACAGGAGTTCTGACCCCTGTGAGCTCTGGGAGGCCTGCCCGGCTTGAGGTTCAAGACTATTTAGCGAAAAAATATATCTAAATGCTAATCTAATAGAGAATATTTAGATCTAAGCTCAGCTGCTTTGGCTGCACAAATAAAATCACTTGTGTACCTACTATGGGCAAGACATTGTGTAACAATGGGATAGCAAGTCTTCCTCCATTAAGAGCATGCACAAAAGAAAAAAAAAAACAAGAAAGCAAAACGAAGAGTAGCCTTTTTACTTTAAGATAGAGGACTGATACGGCCCTCGGAAGTCCCCATCGGGATGGAACAGGGCCCATTAAAATGTTCACAATATTCAGAACATATTTTTTTTAGAAGATAATTACCAACAACCTCAGGAAGCTCCAGAGCCCCTTAGATGCTATTAGAAAAACCTTTGCAGGCGCAGCTCTGTTGCTATGACAACGATCACTCGGCTGAGTTATAAAGAAGGATGAGGGACCCACCAAATGGTATTCTCAACAGTAAGCCATGAGGTTTCTTAAAGCCACTTTCTAAAGAAGCCTCACCATCTAGGAGTTAGAGAATGTACAAGCACAATGGGACCCAGGGGCAGCCCAGTTTTAGCATGTTTCTGGCATTTTTTCCCTTCCCACCCCTGCCAACCATTCGCCTAAACTCAGGTGACATAACCTCAGGCCAGAGAACTCACCCTGTCCCATGCTCAGAGGAAGAGGGCAGGGAGCTTTCCTCTGCAATCCCTGGAGGGAACTGAGCACAGGGGAAGCTTTAGGAAGGGCAGGACTTCTCATCTGAAGAACCTCTCCCTTTCCAGGCAGAAGGTTCAGGTAAAGCACCCTGACCTCTTTGGCAACTCCTGCCATTAGCTCAAGGAGGCTGAGACAAAACAAAGACAGCCATGGAAGGTAACTTCCTCTGGGTCTTAAGTATAGGATCACTTTCTAATTCCAACCATTAAGTATCACCTGGAAATTTCGTGATCCTGTCACTGTCTTACTGGGACCTTAAACAGACACAATGCATTAGGAACCCTAATGGTATTCAGTGAAACACTTGGGAGGCTGCCTATGGCAAAAACATAACCACATGCCTAGTGTCCACATGTATATGGTGTGCACATTCACGTATGCACAGACCATGAGAGAGGAAGCCACTGTGATATGTGTCTCTTTGGTCACCTTCATGGAGCATCACCAAGGACGGCTTCTCCCAGGGCCCCGGGCATCAGATACCTTTGAGACTAATGTAGTTAGATAACTCCCAGGGGAACACACTTGTGCAGACCAGGATCGGGAGAAGGGGACATGGCTGACTTGAGGGCACCACGGGGCACATAATTTGCATTGTAAAAATGGACACAAGCAATGCTGAAGGGGAACCCCACGTTCCACCAACACATGCTGCTGTGGGGAGCAGCACAGCCTGAAGAGGAGCCTCCCAGATCCTGGAACAGATGACGGCCACCTGTCCTCCTGACCCCGCCCCTTTACAGTGAAGTTCCAAAACAACAGGTGCTCTCTGTGGTGCCTACACGCATCCTGTCCGGGACAGAATAGTCCAGAACCCTCAGCTTCCTTCAACACACCGCGCCCCTTGGCTCACCACTTCCTGGATGGCCTCTGGACACCAACCTCACCTTCCACCCTGGGCCAGCACAGCACTACATGGGACCGCCATCCCGGAGCAAGCTTAAAGGCTCATTTCATCAGAGAAAGAGTCAGAATGATTTACATAATCTGTTCTTAAAACTCCAGTTTACTTATGCCTTATAAATAATTTCTGTCATCCTCAGAGGAACTTGAAAAGATGAAACTCTGCATGATCTACAGTGCTCTCACTGAAATCAAACACCCAAGTGGGCTCGTTTTCACAGATTTGCTATCAGGACCACACCAATGCACGGGTGTCTCCCCAGAACGCTGCAAGGCAGCGCCCCAGGTTTCCCACCAACATATTCCTAATCAGGAACCCAGCTCTCACCCAGGGAAGAGCCCAGCAAACCTTATCAGTCCTGAATCAGCACACGGACTCAAGTCTGAGACAGGAGTTATGAGCTCTTGTGAGCACACTATCAAGAGGGCTCTGTACCCGTCCACACTAGAGGGGACACGTCGGGGAGGACAGAAGTACAGAGAGGGGCTCCTGACCAGAAGGCGGAAGACGAAGGGTGGAGGGACTGGCAGGCGTCAGCACGTTCCTGTTACAGAGAAAGAAGCCGGCCCTCCCCCACCGTGGGACTATGCCGGCCACGTTTCCAGATGACTGCACAGGGCCACGGGAAATGGCACAGGCAGGCAGCCATTAGGTGAGACCAGCTCTGCATCCAGAGGGCTAAGGAGACAAGCTTACAGCCCTGGAGATACCAGTTTATTTTCAGAGACAATTACCCAGTAATTACAAACCTGAGACTGACCTTTCTGCTAGAAAGCTCGACATCAGGGACCCTCTCGTCCCCAGCCAGAAAACAGGAAAAGCAATGACATTTGAATGACTTCCATTTGAGGAGTGGGTATGTGTGCCGCTGCGCACCTGTGTGTATGAGAGACAGACACGCAAGGGAACCCAGGGCAGGGACGGATCCCCCAGCCACACAAGGCTGCTAGATTAACGCAGAATTGTATTCAACCCATAAACCATCATTCAAAAGTGGATTAAAAACTGCTGGAAAATGAGTCCGAGTAAACCCCATTTTCTTATTTTTTAAGTTCAAAGACTGAGACCCGTTGGGTAGATTAAGTAAACCTAGGACAGTCACCACCCTGCCGTGAACGCCCTGTTCGACAAGCAAACCCGGCACTCAGGCTACACCTCCGAGCTCCTTCCTTACAGTAAACGGATTCCTCCAGGCAGAATGCTAGTACAAGGAGCTTAGGGAGCATTTCTTTGGCCCTGGAAGGACAGCATGATTCCAGAATGTCCAAGATGGACAACAGCACGCCCTACTGTCATGTGTCTGCACCTCGTCCCCGGGCTACCCGCCCCCCAGATCAGCTCAGGGTAACCCAGCTGAGCTGGCTGCTGTTCTAAAAGGTTCAGATTTGGTTTCTGGACTTGAACCCAGAACCTATCCATAGCAACTGTCCCAGCTCTTCCTGCAACCCGTAGTGTAACCTTGGGCAGTGTCCACTCCAAAGCTCAGCACTTCCTCCCTATAGGGCCACAGAGGGCTGATAAGCCAAGTAAGATGCTGGGCACCTGTGCAGGCCCTATAGAGACAAAGGACTCCTTAGACACTTGTTATGGTCACGCTATCGACATTCAAGACCACAGCTGTCTGATTCCAGATCTCTTCCCTCGAGCCTCTGCACACACAGCTTCGCACAAGACTCTTTCATCTCAATCTGGTTTTGGATTTACATCCCACCTCATTGCCAAATGCATTTTAGGTTTCTGTTAAATGCTTCAACTGCAGCAGAAATGTCTGTAGTGACTGATTAGGAGGAAGAGGTCACTGCCTTCAAAGACAGCCACTGAAAGGCCCTTCAAGCCTCTTGGGACTGATGTGTACAGCTGCATAGGCTGTACACTGCAGGACTCCAGAGGATACCATGCCCACAGAGGGTGCGTCAGGGGCCTCTGAAAGTCTGGTTTCGGCCCCAGTCAAATCCAGAAAGAGATGGGAGTGGAGCCCGAGTCACAGCTCCACCAGCTCTGCTAGCCCCAACCCTCTCCTTTCCTTTCCCTGGGTCTGTTAGCAAAGTTTAAAATAGACTGATTGACTCTCAGCAAAGGGACAGCTTCCCCCCACCCCCTCCCCGGCCCCCAGACAGCTCAGAGGAAAGAAGAGCGTGATTATCTGCTACTGAAACCTTGGTTAGGCAGAAACCAGGGGCTAACGCCACAGGCCCACCCCATTTGTGAAAAATCATACATTACGATCTCAGGAATCACTTGACTATGACTGAAGTTGCAACACCTTTTGCTCTCCTTTGTGGACAGATGGACAGATTTCTTTTCCTGATGTACAAAGGTCCACTCACCTTTGTCCTCATTACAGGGAAGGGAAAACATCTGATTTCCAAACCAGTGGCAGTGTCACCAGCAGACCTCAACTTACCAAAGAGGTGCCTGTTCCAGAAGACTGTGTTTGCTGTTTCAAAAATGGCTATTTTTCCCCTGCAAAGAAATAATGCCACGGTGGCAGTTCTCAGGCTAGCCCCATACTTGACCCATGACATACCTGAGCCAAGTACCACGGAACTGGACCAGTCCCGCCACAGTGTGGCTCTTGGAAAAAGCACTCAGTTTCTACATGGGACATGGATTTTAGCAGCAAGGAGAAAAGGGCAGAGCAGAGGGAGGAAGTGAAGAGACTCCTGCATTTGAAAAGACAATATTCGTCATGTGTTTAATAAACACGCCACACCTACCATGCGCAGATGCTAGGTTCATCCATAAAATGGTTCTCGCTCTAAAAATGGCACACAGGGTCCTGGCACAAATAAGAAGTACACAGAAATGGATGATACAGTGTGTAAGGTCCCAGATCTGGAGAGAAGAGCTCGTCCAAGCTGGGCGGGCCACAGCCCAGCCAGCCTAAGACAGTCTGCTGGTGAGTCCAGAGAGTGGGGAAGAACCAGCAGCAAGAGGGAACAGGTCTGGGGGCCTCCAGGGAGTCCAAAGTGGCTAGAGCTTCTTGGATGGAGGGGGCAGTAGTCAAGGGGATGAGGCTGGAGAGAAAGGCAGGAAGAGGCCTGGCCTTGAAATTGCCTTGGCTACAAGGTTAAGCTGGGGAAGAAATTTCACCCCCAGGCAAATGGAGAGCCGTGGAAAGGTTTAAAAGAAGAGGCATGGCCAAGAAGCAGGAGGAACCCGGGTCCACCAGTGGATGAACGGACAAATAAAATGCGGTATATACATACAAGAGAACATAAGTCAGCCTTAAAAAGGAACGAGAGGGGTGCCTGGATTCAGTGTCCCACTCTCGGCGTCAGCGCAGGCTGTGATCTCAAGGTCATGGCATCAAGCCTCACGTGCGGGTCTGTGCTCCGCGGGGAGTCCTTCTGCGCCACCCCCCACCACACTCATGCTTGCTCACGCTCGCTCGCTCGCTAATAAATAAATCTTGTAGGTATCCACAGCTGTCCAATTCACGGACACAGAAAGTGGAGTGGTCGTTGCCGGTGGCCAGGGGCCAAGGAGAACAGGGAGCTATGGGTATAGTGTCGGTTTCTGGGGACTGATTATATGACAAGGTACATAACACTAGTACTACTACTACTACTGAACTATATACTTAAAAATGCTTTAAATGGTAAAAAGATGGTATATTTTATATGTATTTTATCATTTTAAAAAATTAAGATTAAAAAACATTTCAAAAGATTTCAATGATCTCATCTCAACTTCCGCTTCTGCTGTGGGAATGGTTTTGGAGGAGAAGCTAATGCAAGAACAGGAATGGGGCCCCTTTCCCGGACCAGATCAGTCTGGGGGCCCCAGCACGCGACGCTGAGAATCAGAGCACAAACTGCTAAGCTGCGCATTCTCCTCTGGTCAGCTTCCCTCCGGCTCAGGCAGCTGGGCTCCAAGACCCCTGCCCTTCAGGGTCCTCCTGTCTCTCCTCAGCACTCTCCCGGTTGCTGGCGTCAGAGGTGACAGACGTCAGGGCTCGGGACCTTATGGGCCTCAGATCGAATCAGGACTGCCATTTCACATTTCTACATGCAGGGCCTCATACGAGACACTCAGCAGAACATGCTGAGGCTCCGCGTGACATCAGGACGCTCCGGGCGCGGTCGTGAGCATATGGTAGAGAAGGGGTCAGTGCAGTGGACTGAGAAACCAACGGAGACATGTTCGCTGGCATTTGGGTTGACTGGGAAGCAGGTGGGGTAAGAGCCTTAGCTCAAGGCACTTTCTCTTTCTGTGGGTGTGGCCTCTGCCGCGAGCGTGTTTATTTCAGGTAGTAAAAACACCCCCGGCCGCTGCTCCTTCTGTGAGCCTCCTGGCCGCCAAAACGCCTCCCATGACCTGACATCCCGCCTGGGGCCAGCGGCTGTGACTCAGCCCCCACGGGCCAGCACACTGGCCCACAGGATGGGAGACACAAGTAAGACCCCATGGTCTCAGGAGAATGAGATAAAGTACACCTGCGTGTCACCGGTATGACAGAGTAGGGGACACGATCGGAAGAAGGGAGAAGAACAGGGTCCCGCGAGCACCTGGCCCCCCCAACTCGCCGTCCCCAAATTCTCCAACAAATTCCTCCTCTGGGTCTGAAGAGATTTCTGCGGCTACAATTCTCATTCACCCCTGGAGCAATGAGGCATTTAGCTACTGAAATCTGGACTGCTTTTTCATTTCCATTTTTGAGCTTCTTTTAAAAACTGGATTGATGAGCAAACAATTCAGATTAACTAGCAGAAATCCACGCCTACGGACTAGCATTTCATCTGCCCTCTGGCCTGCAACAAATCCTAATGTTTTTCCAATCAGGATTATGTAAGTAGGAACCCACAGCTGGAAATGCTGTCTGCGCAGAGTGAGGGCAGGGTGTCTCCCTCGTGTACTCGGAGTCCCACCGACTTAAAGCCTAATGTTCTTCCCAGGATTCATTCCCAGCACATTGGTGGCAATGAGATGATTTTCAGGCAGGGTTCGGCATCCAGTGAGGGCATCCTCCCTGCAGGAAGAGGTGAGGATGTGGCCCCCTGGGGCAGCCCCAGCCGGGAGACCAGCAGCCACCTCCAGGGGCTCCAGGACTCTTGCTTCCATTTCCAGGAGAACAAGGACTCACCAAACGGCCAGCCAGCGGGGTCGCAGGGTTCCCAACCAGGGCAGGAGCAGACTTTGAGGCCCCAAAAGGCCATTAACTGCTTTAACCCATTTATCTTCATTTTCCTAGCCTATCAAGTACAAAAGACCAAAAATTCTGTTCTTCCACTTACTACAAATGAGAAAACCAGGGGCTCTGGGAGGGTCCTTGAAAAATCATCTGGTACTTCATACGGGATCTCACCTAAACCAGAGATTTGCAAGATAATTTAAGCAGCAAAACCCTATTTTGAGTTCAGATGTTTTACAAAGAAAAAGGTCCAGTGCTGGCTGGAGGGGGTAGGAGAGTGCAGGGGCTCCTCATGGACTCTTTTCCACCCCAGACCCCTGGACAGCACCTGAGAGTTCACCCATCTGATAATGCCACTTAAAATTTCAAGCAGACCCTCATTTGAGGGACCTCAGAGACCTAAAGAAGTCAGCTGGCCAAGATTTACCACCTCCTTTTACACTCCTTACTCGGGGAGGCAACCTTATGCTAGGCAATGCAGATACTTTATTTCTAATATTTCTAATATTCATGACAGCTGTGCCCGGTGGACATTTAATGTTCCCACTGTGGAGGAGGAAACGGGAGGCAGAGACCAAGGCACTCATTCCAAGAGATTAGCCCTCACCCCACACCAACTGTGTTTGGGAAGAGGGATTCTTTATTGGGCTACGTGTGTTTCCTCCAGTTTTGTGCAAAATGTTATGTAAAAGTACTGCTTCCAGACTCCTATGTGACAATATTCTCAAGCTGCCCGTGCACAGAGAGGGTAAGCAACCTGCCGTGGGTCACACAGCAAACCGAAGGGAGCTGGGCTTTAGACCAGATGTGTATCTCCAAAGCCCATGCTCTCTCCACCAACCCCCACTGCTTCTCTAACCTAAAATCCCTCAAACCGCCACCTGGGTCTCAGGGGAAACTGTGCAGAACTGACCACCCCCCCTCCCCGGCCCCTCGGGTACCAAGGTTCATAAGCGAACAGACAAGTACCCACAACACACTCTTCTGTTTCACCACATTCCTGGCTTTCACTCATGTCAAGAGTAAGAGTAAGCGGCCGCACAACATTCCACATTATCACAAGACTGATTTCCAAAGATGATGTCAACAGGGCAGCGAGCCCGGGGCCAGCTCTTCCATATTTGATCTGCCGTTGACAAAACTAATCCTCGGACAGCTGGCAGTGGAGACCCGGTAACCCTGCTCCTAAGGCCACACGTGCTCCTTGTGCATTGTGACCGGGCTGAAGGATGGCGATGAGCAGCAGGAGGCTGTGGCCCTTCCTTTCATCCCAAAGGGACACTGCGTACGGGGTTGCGGGCACGTGGCCTCCCAATCGACTCTGCAGGGACCCGGGCACCCAGCAGCTCTCTGGAATGCAGGTGCCGACTTCAGCCAAGGAGAGCAGCCTTCCCCAGACCCAGCGAAAGACAAAGGAGAAAAAGGAAAAAAAAAAAAAAAGAAAACCCGAACACAAAAAGCAACTGAGAAGCAAGCTGAAATACGGTTCTAAGGAACAAAGGGGAACAGATGCGAGACCGTCTCAGACTTGACGATGACTTTAGCAGCCTCAGAATCATTTGACAATAACAGATTTATAACATTTGGGGGTATGATGGCTGGGAGAGGCAAAGAGGAAGTGCTTTGCTCCGAATGGCTGGGACAGATGTTTGCTAAGTTCATCTCAAACGTTGGTGTGCGCGTTCAGGGGAGGTAATTAGCATTCATGGGAAGAGGATTTCACCTGAATCTCAGAGAGCTGACATCTGCTAAAGACAAAAAGAGCTGTGAATGTTCTTTGAAGCTGGGACCTGAGAGTCTTCACGGAAAGCAAAATTGGCACAAACTGCCAATGCTGGCATCCTGGTAGCTTCCAAATGCCCCATGCTCCCTGCCACTGTCTCTCAGCTTTGGGACATGCTGTTCCCTCTGCTGGGACAGTGCCCTGCCCGCTTGCTTCCATGCACCCTCATGACGGCGCCTGGGCGTCCCCCAGCCTGAGTGGCACTCTCAGAGCTCTGCCTCCGAGAAACCCCCTTGCCACAGGCACTCTGCGCCCCTCACCGCCCAACACGCTGTGTCCTGCCATGGTCTCTACTGCTTCTCTCCTCCACCAAGACGAAGCTTCTTGCCAGTGGGGGTCCCGCCCGCTGCGCAGTGCGCGTCCAAGCAGCACTCAACAAAGACTTGCTGAATGACAGAAAATCACCAGGAATTACTACGGGGTGTAGGGCTGTCATTAAAGACAACGGAAATACAAACAGAATAGATCTGGTTGATTTTTCTAGACTTCTTAAGAAGGGGGAGAGGGAAAGGCTTTTTAAAATCTCCAGCTGGCTAGATGTAAGTATGGCAGAACTGAGACTCATGGAACTGGAAGGGATCCTGGGGTCACATGGCCCCACGTCCGTATAATGCAGGGAATACGTGTCTGTCTTGCACCAAGTCGGACACATCGCTGATGCTCTGTTATCCTGGCAGGCCCTGCTCCCCAAAGAGCCATAAGCTGCAGGCCTGGTTTTTGGCAGAATCACAGTACACAAATTAGAGCGGAATTTTTTTTTCCTTTCCACTGCTTCAACTTTCTCCTGTTTATCAACTCCAACAGATGGGAAAAAAAAATCCATAAAAACTTAGAGGAGTTATGGCTTCATACTCAGAGGTGGGCATTTTTGTCTTAGGAAAATGGAAAGTATCCATCTTCTCTATGGGGTAGTTTTTGCTCCTCTCTTCTCGATAGAAATTCATGGAAGGTACCAGACTAATTCTCTTTAATTCCCAAGGGTGCCCCACAAGGTCTGGGCACACAGTGAACGCTCGAAATCTTTCCGAGTTGGTCTTTTACCAACAAAAACCCAATGTCGGCCACACCCGTTTCACTTTTGAGGCCCTCACCATTCTTCTCCCGAAATTTCCATCGGATGGTGGAGGGCAAAGCACTTTTTTGGAATCACCTGAAAAGTTCATTATGGCCAATCAGTTTTATTACTAGAATAATAAAGCTAGGATCCAACCACTGTGTGAGGAAAGATGTTACAGCGGTGAGAATGGCTAGCTGGTACGCTCAGCAATGGCTCTCTGAGGAAGGAAAAAAAAACCACAGCAATTTTCAAATGTATGTCCTTCTTCCTGCATAAAAAAATTAAATTAAAAGCAAGAACAATGGAATTTCAATGCCTTACAAAGCTCTGATGGTGCAAAATGATAGCCTATGTTGAATGGATACGGAATACGGTTTCTCCTATTAAGCACCGTTGTCCAGTTCCAAGGTCGTCCTCACCCACATTCCAGCCCCTTCCTGGCATCCCTCTGGAGAATCAAGACAAGGGAAGGACCCCCCCGCCAAATTGTATACACACACACACATACACACACAGAGCTATCAGGATCACCTGGAATCCCTTCACTCATAAAGGCAACTTCTATCTTCCTTCCCACACTTCCCCTTCCTTCCCATGCCCCACCCAAACCCACAAGGAAGGAAAACAATGACACCACCGCAATCACCATGACTCTGACCTTTAAATGTTTAACCAGGGATCTATTTTTTAAGGTCCTGATAAAAAGGCAGGTGATTAGTTTTCAAGGTGAGTCACAATATCCTCACAGTGAAATATTTCAATTAAATATTTAGTGGCCTTAGGTTTTCTTTGAGGCCCTGTGTGAGCTGGGGCCTTGCTGGCCTGGCTATGCTCTCATGGGCGCAGAAGGAGTCAGCTCCAGGGGACGGCAAGGCCCTTAGGTGAGAGCAGGCGGCCCTATACCAGACCTGGAAAGCAGACCCAGGAGCAGGAAGAGGGATGGGCATCTGCCACACCACAGCCCTGTGGCACTGTCTCTCACACCACAGAGAAGCAGAAGCCGTGACCTCTCTTGGAGAAATCCTTACGAAGCCTTGGAGAGCCCCGAAGATTCTCACATAGGTTCCTGGCCCTGAACTGTAGGTTGAAGGCTCTGGTAGGGTTTTGCTTCTCTCCAGTACGTGCTACCATGAGCTGGCTTTCCTCTTTCAGTTGAGATGACGCTCCCTGAGTAGCATCCCAAGAAAATAAGGGGAGGGGGCGCAGGGCAAGGTCAGCGAACAGATTACCCATCCCTGACCAAGAACAGGATGATAAGAACGACCCAGCCTGTCCGCCTTCCTCAGCCCTTCCAGCAGCCAGAGCCCCGGGGATTAGGTGAAGGACTGAAGTCCTGTCTATTGCAGAGGACGCGGTCACTACAGGGCTCCAAGGGGGGGCGGCTCCCCGAACTACTCCATGTGGCTGTTTCAAGGTATATGGGTCCCCTACTGGAAAAGTTTAACTCCATCTGCTATCACGTGAACTCACATCAAGTGAGTTATCCTTGAGTTATCACATTATCCTTCTCATGAAGGCCACAGGGGCTACACTGGGGAACACTGCATGCATCTGTGTTCACACATATATATTAAACGTGTCCTATCTCCCCAGACAGTTTCTGTTAAGGTTTCAATCACTTTTGTGGTTGGCGATAATGAAAGACCAAAATTACTGGAAAACGTGGTGAGGCTCAGTTCTGTGAACACCACATTTTCTTTCTTTCTCTCTTTCTTTCTTTCTAAGATTTTACTTATTTGTCAGAGAGAGAGAGAGAGAGAGAGCGCACACACAAGCAGGGGGAGCAGCAGAGCAAGAGGAAGAAGCAGGCTCCCTCTGAACATGAACATCCCCAACATGGTGATTGATCCCAGACCCCAAGATCTTGCCTGAGCCGAAGGCAGAGGCTTAACCGACTGAGCCACCCAGGCGCCCCCCACATTTTCTTTTTACCAAAGACAAGTCAGTCTGACACCCGAAATAGTTTGGTGCCCTGACCTTCTCCCGAAACAACTCATCAGTACAATGAACTTTTGTTGAATTAACAAATCATCCCCAAAGAGTGAAGTTTATAAAATTAACCATCCGGTTTAAACATCTGACTTTAAAACAAAACAAAAAATAAAACAAACAAACCAAAAAAACCCACAAAAAACAAAGAGTATCTAAAACAAGGAAGCATCTTCAAAAATATGCTGTCCTCTTGCCCTTCCCTCTGGAGATAGGAAAACCATCTCTCCTCCTCTTGTCATCAGCTCAACGCCATCAACCATGGCTTCCGGTCGGTGAACAGACAGGCACTGGTTAAGCCACCTTAAAACAAAGGGGAGAGGTTTACTTGCACTCGCCATTTCAACTTGCCAGCCAACTGTCGAGAATGGATTCAAGACGGCTTGACACCGTGGAAAGGCCGCCAGGACCTGAGAAGAGTAAGAAAGCCCCTGCTCTCCGGGGCTGGACCACAGTGGGAGAGAAAGGAATATGCGTGCACGGTTCACGATCAGTTCCCAAAGGACTCCAAAGCAAAGGGCACTGTGCACAGATGGCAAGGGAGTGGCATTTTTGGAGCAGGGCAGGGCCTTTTTCTTAGAAGACCAGCTGCGAAGGTTTTAAGAGGTGAAATGGTGAGAGGCAAGTATCAGCATTCAGAAAGGAGGCGGCCCATGGCAGCCTGGTCTTGGTGGTGACATGCCGGAGAAGGAAAAGGGGAGGGGTGGGCACAAAGGAACCACAGGGAGTACGGGCTCTGGGCCAGACGGCACGAGAGTGATCAAGACGCAGGGCCGCGGGAGCTTCCCCGAGAGGGCCAGGAACAGACATGGAAATCACGAGGAGGCAGTTGGGCTTGGCAGAGTCTCAGGTGCCACCGGGTGGGGACCAATATCCCAGTACTGTGCCAGGTACGTGGATGGCACTGAAATCCACGTCTGTTCGGATGGACGGGGACCAACCAGCAGACGGCTGGGGCGGGAGACTGGAAACAAACCCAAGGAGGAGGATTTGCCCAGAAGAGGAGAGTGTGGGCACCAGGATGAATGTGGCCTACGCACAAAGCCGTTTCCTGCCCTCCACATTACAAATGGCAGATGTCTAGCAAGTGCCTGGAAATTTCCTGACGCTCCCCTCATAAATGCTATCAACAACATGCCCACGTTTCCCCAGCTACAGACCTCACAGCTGTAGCAGCATGTGGCCCCAGATCTGTCAGGGCCAGGGTGTGTGGATTTCAGGTCCAAATATGCAAATCACCCCCTTTCAGGGAAATGGTCCTATGGGCGGGGCTTGGGAGGCAGCAGGGGAGAAAGCGGGAAGGCAGGTGCAAGCAGTCCTCATCTTGTCGAGGAGCACGGAGGACTCTCGTCGAGGCTCTGCTTCCCTCCGGTTACATGCCCCTGGGAAGGATTTTTCTGAGCCTCAGTGTGATCACCTGTCCAGTGGGCTCTCTCCAGGCGTGAAAGGCTGCAGTTCAGGAACCTGTGAGTGAAACCTCTGGAGAACACACTACCAAACGGTAGAGCCCTCCACAAGAGCAAGGGATTCTTGCCAAATAGCAGAATCCTTCTGAGGCTTGCACCGGACCTATCCCAACAATTCTGACATTCTCACAGGCAGAATTCGGGTCCAGAGAAACGAGTGCAGGGTTGGGAATTTAAGGGTCAAAAAAGCTGAAACTTTAGACAGACCAGCGCTTTCGGACACTGACTTTCAGTTCTCCAACACAGGCGGCTTTCACAGCAAAGTTCAGCTGGTACAGACCATCTGCTTTCCAGGCAACTGTACTCCCAGAGGCAGCCCAGTCCTGGCTCCAAAGGGGGGGCCAGTAAAGGCACCCACACACCCCAAAACTTCGGCTTTGAGAATCATTGTGCAAGGGGCTTCAAGGTTCCAGCGGCGCCACGCTACCCTCCTTCAACACGTCCAGCTCCTCTTACTCCTCGAGACCAGCCTCCCAGGCCCCGCTGTGGAAGGGGAAGGCTGCACCTCCATTTCGATGATACAATACATCGTCATACGGACCAGTTTCCATCCAAGAAACCCAGACGACAGCATCACATCCCTGCAAGGTCTCTGCACCTCTCAGCTGGCTTACAGGGTCCATTTCCCGTGGTCTGTGACTCTGGCTGAAGCACAGAGAGCACCTACTATGTGCAGCTGAGCACTGGGCAGGGCCTGCTGACAACAGGAAGGGAGAGACTGTGTGTCTCAGTAGGACTCCAAGGCAGGTCTTTTAAGGGAGGCACTGTGCAGGCAAGGAGGAGGAGGAGGATGGCGGGGGGGGTGGGGAAGCCAACCAAAGCAAAGACCAGTGACCCTGAAGAGCTGTGGGAGAGGGAAGCACAGGGCGTGGGTCTTCCACGAGTGGAATTCGCTTCTCACTGCACAGAGCTATGCTAATGTCTCCTACGTTCCTGTCTTGGGAACATTCTTCTACACGCAGTATGGGGCTGGTTCAGCCCGTTGACGAGTTTCTCTGATGCCTTTTCTGCCAGAAAGCTTGAGCTAAAAGACGATCCCATAGTCAAGGTAGCCCTAGTCAAAAGGACCTTGAGAAGCATGAAGTCCAGAAATCTCGGCCAGAGAACAGTGGAGTGGGGATGGGGACCCAATGAGATTCCGATCTGTAAGGCAATCTGTTGGGAGGTACTCTACCTGCCTTTGGAAAAGAGGTGGTATGAGACAGCCCCGGTCCCGGGATAGGGGGTGGGAAATGACCAAAGCCCAGCGAGAACAAAGCACAGTGCCCTGCAAACTCCATCCAGAAGATCTGCTGACAGGTTTCTTCCTCTCCATGTGATCCCAATCTCTGTTCCGGGAGATAGCAGAGAAGGAAACAAGGATCGAGACTTCATGTGACTGTTGCAGGGTCCATGTTCATGGCTCGGTGCCAAGGAAGGTCTCTCCAGGCATCTCCGGGTCACTGTGGCTGACGAGGCGGCAGTGTGCTCGCAGCCCCCACCCAGCCTGTACGCTGGGTCAGGAGTGAGCCTGCCATGGGTACCACGTCCCTCCCGAATGCTACACTCATTCCCATTTCTTGCAAAGCAGCTGCAGAGCCCAGGCCAAAGTGTGCCCAGAGAAAACCCTCCGGGGCCTTAAGAGGCTGCCACCCTGTTCTCACAAGAGAAAGTGAGGCTGTGCTTCTCTCCTCTCCCACTCCCTGGCACCTCTGACCTCTAACCTTGGTGTCTTTGTGGTGCCTTTGAGCCATCTGAAGACCTGGAGCCATCTGAAGACCTGGAGTCATCTTAAACTATCTAAAACTGGTACAGTGAAGTTATTCTGTTGGCACTCAAGGATGAGGGCTGGCTCTCAGGAAGAAAATGGAGCATAATCATTGCATGAGCTAACAGTTACTGAGCACCCCTGTGTGCATTTAGGCACTTGGCACTTCTTCTTCATGAGCCCACAAGGCAGGCACCCTCTACTTTATAAAGGGAAAGGCTCAGGCTCATAGAGGTTAAGTCACTTATCCAAGGTCACAAAACGTGGACATGTTGGGGCCAGGATTCAAACCCGAACCATTAGATTCCAGTCCCCATTCTGAAGTTCCCTGTAACACAAAGCCACAGCCTGGGAAGGGAGGTGACATGGAACCGGGAAGACCAGAGAGTGCCAGGAAGCTGTCCCAGAGAGGGCAGAATGGGATCAGAGCCCCAGCAGAGCCATGGGTCCCCCAGGCACCACTGAGTGTGTCCTGGAGGAGGACATCAGGTGCCAGGCTGGGAATCAGAACTTCCACAGGCAACAGGGAGCCAGGGAAAGCAGCACAGGAAAGCAACGCAAACTGCACTGTAGAAAGAAAACCGGGACATTGCTGTTTTCTATGGACTTTCCGTGGCTGGAACACAAGCAAGGATGTACCATACAGCACAGGTCACCAAAGGAGCGACGCTAAAAGCTGGGCAGGGGCCAGAGGTGTGCTTCCCACCACCATCAGCAAGAGTAAGCACCATCAGCCCAGCGGCTCCTGGCCTTCTCGCTCTCGGATCATGTTCCCCAGAGCACAGCACCAATTATCTCTTCCAATTAAACCACCGCCACAGGATACTCAATCCAATGACAGAAACCAGCAGCAGGACACTCACTCAGCTGAGGGCTGGCATTTATGACCCTGATTAGCAGGAAGGCCGTGTCTCCAGCTCCCCACAGCGCGCCCGAGGAACCTGGGTCGGCAGGTGAGCCCAGCAGGGCCCTCTGACTCCCTCCCCCATGGGCCCCCCCAAGCATGGGCTCCGGGAAAGGGCACATCATCACTGAGGCAGAATCCGGAGGAGCCAGGGCTCACTCACCATCATGTCTGCTGTCTGGCACAACAGGGCAGTCAGAATGCAGCGACCCCAAAGGGGATTCTCTCCCCACTGACAAGGAGGAACTTACCAAACCTCCAGTTACAGGCATTTTGTGAGCTAAGAGATTCCCCTGACAGGGTGCACATGGAGGGCCGGAAACTGCAAGGAGCATTTGACATAATTTCATGCAATCCTAACTTAGGGCAGGCCTCTGAGGCAAGTGGGATGTCACCTCCCCTCCATTTCAAAGACGGGGATCCTGAGACTACAAGAAAGTCGCCCTACGTGGGTGAGCCTAGGATTCCAACCCAGAGGGAACCCAGCTCCGAAGTCCATACATCAGAGCCCGTGACACTGGCACACTGGGACGGTAACATATATGCCTTCTGCGTAATCCTAGACGATCTACAGGAAACTTGTACCCACCAGGAAGGTCCGTGGGGGCAAGGAGGGCAAGGAACCGGGAATGAGAGCTAGCTTATACTGAGCACTCAGGAGCAGGGCCCAGGCCCAAGCCCCGTACACACATTAATTCACGTTAATTCTTCCGACAACCCTGTGAGGATGTGCTGTTATCATCCTCGTTTTACAGATGAGGAAATGGGAGGCTCGGGGAAGGCCAGTCACTTCAAGTTACACAGCTACAGAAGGCTAGGGCTGGATAGTCTGCTCTCAGGTCACCCTGTCGGGTGGCCACGGTCTGCCCGCTGAACCGCAGGAGAGCTGGGCTTTGGGGACGCGCCTCCTACAAGAGCCCCCAAGTGTGAGCTCCTCTGTGCCCAGGCCCTGAGACAGTCTGGAAAACCAGTCAGCCTCCGAGGAGAGTGTCCTCCTGTCCCGGTGGAGGCCGGGCAGGCACTGTTTCCTACCCAACACAGACATACAGCCCTCTACTCAGCCCGCCCGGCCAGAGCGTCCCTTCGACCAGATTCCAACCAGCAAGGCTTCCCCTCCCTTCCTCGGTGAATCATCCCAACAACTGAAAACTCCCTTTCTGAGCAAGCCACAAGTTTTCCTTTCCATTTCAGCTGTCACCTTTTTTCCAAACACTTAATACACATGAGGCTTTCCTTCAACAAAGCCATCAGCAGACAAGTGGGCCCCCCTGACGCGGTCGGCTGTCAATCACTCAGGGGGGATAAGGGTAACAAGAGGCAGGAGCAGGGGCAAAGAGAAAGGACTGGAAGGAGAGGATGTTCAGAAAGGACTGAGGGGGGAAAATGGGCCCAAAAGGCCCTGGATATTTCCCAGTAATTGTCCTCACAGAGATTTCACATTTACAGTCAGGTTTCTCCTGGTTATTCTAGGGAAGAAGGGACACGCAGTAACCGATCTCGTTGGTTTACAGGTACTGGAAGTGAGATTCAGAAGAAATTAAGCCAGATGCCAGGTGGTGTAGACCATTGTTACACAGGCAGACCCACGGACGGGCAGCAGATCTGGGAGTCCCACTGCAGGCTTCCTGCCCCCACATCCCGCCTGCATTTCCGCAAGACCCAGGTGGCTCGCAGGCACTTTAAAGTCTGAGAAGTGCTGATCTAGAGCACAGGGTTTGGTGCCAGAAAAATCTGGGTTCTGGTTCCGCCAATACTACTTCCTTGTATGTGGCCCAGAGCAAGGTCAGCAGCTTGCACGCCTCTCACTTGTAAAGCAGGACTGACTTACAAGGTAAAATGCCAGTAAATCAATAATGCAGGGAAAGCACTCAGCACAAAATGGGCTACCAGAAACACAAAACAGTGGTTGGCTGTGCTGTCATCAACACTTGAAGGCAGAGCCCAGGTCACCAGATTTCATCTCTTGTCCCCGCCATCACCTGTGGCCATGGCACTCCGGAGCCCGCGGGACGGCACAGTGTGCTGCCACTCACCAGTGTGTTCTTAAACACGCCATTTAACACAGCAGCGGCCGTGGCGGAGAGCTGCCAACCACGCTTGGCACCAAAGACACACTTGTAGAAGAAAAGGAAACGATGACTAACGGTGCTGCTTAAACATTTGGTCAGCCAGCACCCCAAGGCTTTGCCCTTGAGCCTAAAGCAACCTCACAGACGGGGCGCTGAAGTCAAAGGCAAGGAAGCCAGCGGCGGGGGGACAGGCCAGCCATTCCGGACCCTGATTCCAGCAAGCTGCCACTGCTGGAGGCCCTGACGGCAGCACAGACCACAGGTCACACGACCTTGATCTAGGAATATCCCCAATGACACAAAATGTCCTTTACTTTCAGAGCCGGCAAACACAACACACCAATTGCACAACAGAGGAGCCCTCCCAGGCACTGGAGGCACGTACGCACACAAAGCAAAGGTAAGGTCTACGCAACAGGGTCCCCACACCTCTGCCTAGGTCAGATCTATCCTGACTTCTTCACCGCACCGTGCACCTGGCCCTGTACTGTCCACTTCACTCCCCAAACCATATCTCAGGTTCTTATCATGAAAGCCCTGGGGCTGCCAGCTGTGTCTCTACAGCTCAGTCCTGTTCAGCACCACGCCCCGGGTCAACCCTATACACCACGTCCACCCCACCATGCCCTTGGGTGGCTCTGCTCTTTGGGGTATAAACCCACAGTCCTTCAAAGGCAGAGGCGCCCAGCACTGCCCACCCCCTCCCTCACTCCTTGGAGTGACAGATCTGGAGTTGCCAGGAGGGGCTGTTGTTTGTCTGGTTTGGTTTTTTTTTTTTTTTTTTTAAGATTTTATTTATTTATTTGACAGAAATCACAAGTAGGCAGAAAGGCAGGCAGAGAGAGAGGAGGAAGCAGGCTCCCTGCTGAGCAGAGAGCCCGATGCGGCACTCGATCCCAGGACCCCGGGACCATGACCTGAGCCGAAGGCAGAGGCTTTAACCCACTGAGCCACCCAGGCGCCCCTGGTTTGGTTTTAACAGAAAGCAAACAGAACAGGGAGAAAGGGTAAAGAGCGAGCCTGTCCACGCTGCCTTTTATCAGCACACACATACCGCAAACAAAAGTCGGTAAAAATAAGGTGGCTCTTGCTACAAACTTGGAATCTCTCCAACCAAATGGTGGCTGTTGTCTTAGGAGCCAGTGCTTTAATAAACCTATTGTTGGGCAAGACCTTTTGAGAACTTCTATTTTAAGAACAGCATTCAGAATTAGGTTCTGAAGGAGCCTGGAGAAAAGCAGTCCTTCTACTTGAGAGTCAAACACTCTTCTCTGATCATAAACAGTACTGAGCGGCTTTGTCACCCTCCCTGGTCCCAAGACTTGGCTCTGACTCTTACTGCTCAGGGGAACAAATTAGGTCCACTCTCAGTGCCCGAGAACTTACCATAATAAGTGGTTTTTCGGGGTGACTGGGTGGCTCAGTGGGTTGAGCCTCTGCTTTCAGCTCAGTTCATGATCTCAGGGTCCTGGGATTGAGCCAGCATTGGGCTCTCTGCTCAGCGGGGAGCCTGCTCCCCCCACCCCCGCCTGCCTCTCTGCCTACTTGTGATCTCTCTCTTTCTCTGTCAAATAAATAAATAAAATCTTCTAAAAAAATTTTTTTAAGTGGTTTTTAAAATAACATTTGTTGATTCTAATTTGATACTGCGTCAAGTTCTGATGGTCGTTCTCAAGAGGTAGCCCCAAAATCTCAGCGGTGGCCAGGTGGAGCTGATGAAGCCAAGTGGAATTAGCTGCCGAAGAGATTTCATTCCTTCTCTCGTACATCAAGGTGTGATCCAGATCTAAATGTATGTATGAAGATCTAACTTATTCAAAATGACAAAAGGGCAATGTTCTCTACGTGGGTGCCTTTGAGACCAGTAAGCAGGTCTTTACTTAAAATGGGAGCTATTAAAAAGTCCCCATTCTGCTCCCCCATGTTTCCTCACACCTCTCTTCTCTAGGCTGTCAAACCGCCATGTATAAATATTTACAAACATGAAGAGATCTCGATCTGTCACCAAGGACACTAAAGAGGTCATGACAACTGGAAAATAAAAGTCACCAGCCCGATTTTCATGACCAACTGATGAGAGCAGCAAACCTTTACATTGCCTTGATCTAAATCCTTTTCCTGCCCTGTGGCTGGAACAGAGAGCATAACCACCACCTACCTAGTAGATGTACAATCCTCACCGTTGGTATTCTTGGTATTCGGAGTGTGGGCCCTGGATGTGCAGCCTCAGCCCCTCCCCAGGAAGCTTCAAGGCCATGCAGCACCCCGCCCGCCCCCCACCACACCTGCTGGATCAGAACCTGACTTTTACAAGATGTCAGGTAATTCCTATGCACATTAGAGTCTGACAAGTGCTGTTCTCTGTGAGAACCTTAAATGGGAGCAAATGACTTTTTAAAAAGTCCTAATGAACTTTGTAGTTTTACAGAATAATAAACTCTTGACTGTTGGTGCCCCATCTACTAAAAGGGAACATTACACATTCTTCCAAGGTCTTCACCCTCCAGATACCACTTCCCTCCTCCTCCCTCTTTCTTCCCATAAATAAACCTCACTTTGGGGTTAAAAAGACAGGAGGAAGGAGACAAATGAAAAGAACAAGCCACAGGACAGAGGTACTCTGAAAATAAACTTGCAAGGTGGGAGGCGGGAGGACGCAAGGGGAATCGCCAGGCATGGCTGCCCCCTCCAGACCACACGCCCGCTAGTCCCAGCAGCATGGCCGTGGTCCCTGAAGTTGAGAAGACTCAGGACATCCTTGCTGCACAGCTCACCTGTAAATGTCTATGTAAACAGAGAAATGGGTGATGCCTAACATAGCCTAGTCAAATGCCCAAACACCTCTGTTCCTATAAAATTCCCCAGACCCCCCGCCCAACCAGAGCCCCCGATGATCCTCATCACCGTGGGCTACTCTGATGAGCAGCTTCCCACTTATCTCCAAACTGCCAAGCTAAGCTGCCTGACGGAAGAGTGGCTGCTTCATCTTTGCCCTCTGCAGCACTGCAAGATCTGGTGGACAGCACGGGCTCAATCATCGCAGCTGCACAGATGTCCTGAGCGGCCACGGTCTCTGACGCAACTGCCCTATTTTTAGGTGGATCCAACTTAATTTATGACTCCCCGATTTCCATTTTATTAGATGGGTTAGCATGCTTTCCGTCTGGCTGCTAAACAAAATAAGGAGGAGGGTTATCTGGTCTCAATATTCTCACCCGGGCCAAATAAAACACCCCACTATATGCACCAGGTATCTGAATGAGCAAAGTCGTTAAGGCTAAAAGACACAAAGGTTAGCAGATCCGTCATCAGGCTCCCCGGGGTTTTAAGCACGCAGCCTCCGAGAAGGTTCTGGATGTAATCGGAGCTCTGGCCAGATTTCTCTTTCCTTCTTTTCCACCAAACATGTTTTGAGACACCACAAATACTAGGCCAATGTAACAAAGGTTATTAACTTGGGGAGCGTGCCTCCCAAAAACTTTCCGCAGGGCAGCCCATGGGACACGGTCATTCTGACAGCTATGACAAATGAAGCTTTATCTGCTGAGAGCCCTTCCCGTTCATTCAGGCCATCACTGGAGACGCATGGTCCCCACGCAGGAGATGTCCCCAGATGTCCACTGAGAGCCGCCGATCTCCTAGACCAAGGGTCTCTAAGCATTTCGTACAGTGAACTGAAGGCCCCAGCCCCACACGGAAGGGGCCGGCCTCATACCTCGGTACGTGGGGCTCTCTGCCCGATCATGACCTTGCAGGACTGTCTTCGAACCCCTTTAGAGGAACCTGTAGTCACAGCATTGGCCCTGGGCACAGAGCCACTTCTGTGCTTCTCTCAAGAGTCACCCTGGGGGCGCCTGGATGGCTCAGTGGGTTAAGCCTCTGCCTTCGGCTCAGGTCATGATCTCAGGGTCCTGGGATCGAGTCCCGCATCAGGCTCTCTGCTCAGCAGGGAGCCCGCTTCCTCCTCTCTCTCTCTGCCTGCCTCTCTGCCTACTTGCGATCTCTCTCTCTCAAATAAATAAATAAAATCTTAAAAAAAAAAAAAAGAGTCACCCTGGCTCCCTTCAAGACGGAGAGCTCAGAGGAAGACAACTAGATTTTAAAATGAACTTACTTATCCATCCAGTCCTTTGGAAAAGGGAAATGGGGTGGTAACCAGGGCAGGAAACAGAATCAAGGGAGGTTTTGGATGAGGACTCTGAAGTCACCCACAGCTAGTCCGGAGGGAGGGCCGTCCAGGGGGAGGAGCCTTGTAGGCTGGGGCCTGGGGGTAGGAGGAGTGCAGCTCCAGGAAGGCCCTTCTCCCACGGGAAGCGGAAAGCAGAGCGCGGGGCTCTGTGTGGACGGGCTCTAGGTGGGTTTGGCATGGGCAGCTGAGCGCTGAACACTTGCAGAAGTGTGGAAGGGAGGGGTCGGGACATTTGCAAACCCCCAGCTGAGGCCCAGCTGCCGTTTCACGCTGTGGCCTGCAGGAAGCAGGTGGTCGGCCATCTCCACTCACATCCTGGCAGGAACGGAACGTCTGTGTCATATGTGGGCCTCAGACTCCTCGGCCAGAGTCACGTTACTCTGAGGAGTCTTCCAGCGAAAGGGTGATCTGCCCCTAAAAATTACAGCGCTGGTTTTCATGGGTACATTTTGGATGGATGTACTGGCTCATTCTCTCATTTTGTGCAAACATTTGCTGAAGCCAGGTAGGAGAGCTGCTGTGGGAACAGGACACCAGATCGGGCGGAAACTGCCCTCAGAGGCCGTCTGCTCTCAGAGAAGGCTTACACACAAGCTGGACGAATGAAGGAGGGGAAACAGGTTTGGGAGTTTGGAGGAGGGAGACTAATTCTAATTAGGAGGAGGACAGAGTTTCCCAAATTTTACTGTACATAATAAATCACCTGAGAAACTTTCCCTATGGGGTCTGCTCCTTCTCATAAAATTCTGATTTCTGTATCTTTTTAGGGAAGACGATCCAGACTCCCGTCATGGCATTGTCCTTTAAGATGGAGAACACAGTCTCTGACAATAGATCAGATCAAGACATTAATCAAAATTCTTTTATCTTATACAGAGCCAAGGAAATTTCAAAATTTCTTAAACTACAAAAGGCTTAAAAAGCTTGAACACCGCTGCCCAGTTTTCAGGGTCTTTTTCTTTAATCAGAGGAGAAGAGAGAGTCAAGAGGAAACACAGAAATGTTTGTGATCAAATCCGCTACCCCTGATGGGCCCCACCTAAGAATTTAGTAACGTTGCTGAGTGGAGCTTCAAAGGAAGCCCAAATCATCCAAAAATAGGCCTGGAATGAGAAGAGTTCCATCTGAAACAGGAAAGGGGATCACACACAGACATTCTACTTCCCAAGTTCCTTCCCTGGCAGAGCCCGGAGCCCTGGGGGACGCGGTCAGGAAACGGGAGGGTCCGTGCAGAGAGCAGCACACACCTGGTCCTTAGAGCACTTCTGTTCTCCTCGAGCTCCCAGAGAATCGGAAAAGGCCACAGAGCTAATTACCACCACTCAAGCATGAAGCAGAAATATCCCCCACATGCTTCCCTTTTAATAACCTAGGAGTTTTTAGATCAACACCCATAATAGACCTATTTCCTACCACTTCGGTCAGGACACGGGCGGGTGACAAGGACCTTGAGGCCACAAAAGAATGGGTAAGGGGAGGAGGAGGATGCTCTTCTTCACCACCAGGAACTATTACTTTCATGTTACAAGCAAACAAATGATAAATATCATTTTGGTAATATCGAAACAGCCCCTACAAGGGAAGGAATTTTAATGAACAGAGAAAACCAATCTGAATTCATCAAAAGGCTGAAGGCAAGTATGAACTCTACAGTGTAACAAGAAAAGGACTTCTGGTTTTGAAATGGATCTACGGTAATGAGGCAGGTTAAACAGGTGTTGACAGGCAGAAGGGCTAGAACACCTGCTTTAATGAAGATATAAATTTCTAACAAAAGTGTGTCGACAAGCTTCTCCCTGTGCTGTACGAGCACATGCTATCAGACAATCTTTCCCATGAGTACCGACTTGCTTCCTGGATTTCTTTTCTACGTAGTGTTAAGACCATCATGGTCTAGGGGCACATGAGTGGATCAGTTGGCTGAGTGTCCGATTCTTATTTCAGCGCAGGTCATGATCTCAGGGTCCCGGGATCGAGCCCCGCGTCAGGCTCCACGCTCAGGAGGGAGTCTGCTTGGGATTCTCTCTCCCTCTGCCCGTTTCCCCATTTGTGAGCGCATTCTCGCTCGCTCTCTCAGAAGTGAATAAATAAATCTTTTTTTTTTTTTTTAAACAGTTACGGTCTAAATGTTTCTAAACTTGGAATCTGCAAAGTCTCATCAAGTAAGATTTTGCGGGGCACTTCTTGCCCCCATAACTCCTAATCGTACTAGTGAATAAGATGAATATAATAAAGAGAGACCAGCATAACGAGCCTACCACAGTCAGCTAACATTGAATGAGCACCCACCATGTGGAAAAGTGCTTTCACATACACTCTGTACCAGCTGGACCCTCCCCAACTACAGGGCTGGACCCTCCCATTTTATAGATGAGGAAACTGAGTGGTTTCCCCTTGGTCTCACAGCTGGTAGGTGGGTGAAGCTGGGATAAGGATGCAGCTCTCTTGCTCCCAGCCCACTCACTGTTCTTCACCCTCTGGCCCATTTCCCACCAAGCCACGGGAGGTGATGGGGAGAAATGCAGTCACTCCCGTTCAGCCGAAAGACTATCCTGTCTGATGTGATGGCTGTTTATTTTAAGAAGGCAGAGCAGGAAAGGACTCAGAAATGAAATATACACACCTTAAACAATTTACTTTAAACATTCATTCCCCAATCTTGTGATGAAGGGCCAAGGTCTCCCCCGCCCCCAACCCCAAGGTCTTTTCTTTTGAGGATGGATCTGCTGACTGAAGTTCTATGGTTTTTCGAGCAAAAACCACACCCACAAGGTCTCAGTGCAGCTTCCTTCAAGGAGGGTTTCTCTAACTTGTAAAGAGAAGAATCCTCCTAGATTTTAACCACCACCATGCCCCTTGTTTATTTATACTGATGCATCTTAACCACACCTAAAACGACAGGAATTTTTTTCTTAAAGATTCATTTATTTATTTTAGAAAGAGAGAAAGAGCAAGGGGAGGAATGGATGGTGGGGGGCAAACAGACTCTGAGCTGAGCCCAACATGGGGCTCAATCGCACAACCCCGAGATCATGACCTAAACTGCAATCAAGAGTCCGACCCCTAACTGACTGAGCCACCCAAGCACCCCAGGAAATTATTATTTTTTTTAACAAAGTTGCTTTTCAAGTCCTTCCAAAACACACAATGTAGTTTCCAGAAAAACAACTTCTCTTCACACTTAGATTTCATCAGTTTACATAATACTTCGCTCAATTACATAATCACAAAAAGAGCAAGTGGCAAAAACAAGTTCAGAGGGAAAAACAACACAACTGCCCAGTAAGCACAGCACTCACTGGGAGGGAGCAATCCCAGGGCGCCCCCCCACCACTCCCCAACAGAGAACAGTCACCCGGGGCCAGCAGGCCCCCTGGAAGCCAGATAAGAGAGCTTCGATCACACTCACCCATTAGCACCTTGGGGGCAAACACCTGGTGAAAGTTTCCATCAGAAAGCAGAGCACTTTCTCATGCAGCAGCATCAAAAATTAAATAAGAATATATAAAAGCTCCCAGCCATGGCCTTGAAACACAGAGCTGCTCACAAACATGAGTTCTTTCTCTGTCTTACGCACTTTCCTTCCACAGCACCTAGCAATATACTTCACAGTGGGTGAGGATAGGTGGATGGACGGACAGATGGACAGCCCAAGAGATGGATAAATGGCCTGGTGGAGGAACTAAAAACCCTCCAACCCTCCCATTCGTGCGCGTGCACGTGCGCCACACACTCTCCCTCTCTAAAAACAAACAAAAAAACTTTAAAAATTAAAATCTGTAGCCAAAGCTTAGAGACCTCATATGTCATATATAAATATATTTAAATATTACGCATTCACACAATTAAAGTATATCCACATATGTATATACATAAACATGGAAAATATGGAAAAATATTTGCAGAAGTACAAAATATTATGTTTGGTACTTCCAGATGGTGAAATTACAGGTAAGTTTTATACACTGTAAAAAGATAAGTGCTCTGTGTTTTTGAAATTCTGTAAGGAGTTTATTTTAAAAATCAGGGGAAAAAAGCTTATGAAGTACGTGTGATGAAGAGAGAAAAAGTACATCAGGGATGTCCCCCAGCCCATTTCCATGAAAACAAACTGGAAGCACATCCTTAGTAGCTAATGCTTGAACACACAGAAAGGAACAGAACAGGATCGCCTTAGGCCCACAGCTTGAGCCACATTAAGCCTGGGGTCACCTCCTTTAAGACCTGGGCACATGGGTGTCGCTCATTCCCATGTACCATCATTCGTGTGTTGCTGGGTGTGGGGGTTGGGGAGTGGGCAGAGTTTCCCAAACCTCAAACCACATTTGAATGGGTAGGCAACACACACTTCTATCGCTTTTTGGTGGTTTCCCTGGCAACCTTATGTCTGTCTTCTTTTGCCTCAGCTACCCATGATATAGCCTTGTTCCTACGAAGTCATGGAGATCACTCCCCACTACAGAGCGGCCAACCATGGCAGGACGCTCACTCACTAAGAAATACGAATGAACAAATTTGTTCACACCAACTTCATCCCACAATGATTTTAAAGAAGCAAATCTTGACACATTCATCATCTGAGTTCCAAACTGTGTGATTTTCCTGTGACCAAAATGTAAATTTAGCATCTTCTAAACATAATTAATCTTTCTCACTAAGTGAAAGGAAAAAGGAAATCACATTTAAGTCCCCAGCTTTGCTAAACAGTAGTGTCTAAACACGTACCTGCTGTTTCTACCTCAGGTCCCTTGAGCAGCAAGTTGAGGGGCAGGCGGTGGCGGGCGGGGGGGGTGGTTCCCAGACCTAATTTTAACAGGTTTATGTCAAACTGGAAACCCTCCCTCCAGGGGTGGTGAGCAAGGCTTTGCCATCTGAACACTACACATAAGATATTATAAAGAAGCCAGCAGATCATTTCAAAAAGGGATGGGGTAACTCAAGCCTCCTACTTATGGTTCAGTTAACTACTGGGGGGCTTTAAACATTTTACAGAATTTGTGTCTTTCCACTTAAAGGTATTTTTCTACAAAACAATTTCTGCCTAGATGAACTGGATAAAGTCAGGTATGTTGCACTCAGACTCATTCAACCATAAACATCTATGGGGGACCTAAGCATAGCACGTCTTAAGATTTTTCTTTTTTAAAACGAATCACAGCAGATAAAGCTTTCACTCACTCTGGAGATTTCTAAGCTTAACTGCTTAAGAAGACATACCTAAAACCTGGGAAGGGGGCACTATACTCTGGGAAGAAAAACATGGCCCCGTGAGGGGCCTGAGGGACAGCTGACCCAGACGGTCTCAGCTCAGCGGGTCAAACACATCTTCAGCGGACGGAAGCACACGGGTCTTCCCCACACCCAGGGAGACTAGTAGGACCATGTCTCTGGGAGCAGCTACTCGGCGGTATCACAAGTCGAAAGCACACAGCGTTTACCATATCAGGTTATCATTCTGTTGTTGGTGGTTCTTTTTTTTTTTTTTTAACTATTTTCCCCAAATCTCATTTTCTCCATTAAGACTCAGCATGATTTTCAATTTTCAGCCCAAGCATTTAACTCTTTATCATGAGTGCCCAAAAAGTGAAAATGACCATGTACATTTTACTATTTTGAGCACTCCAAGCTTTTTTCTTTTAAAGATTTATTTTTAGAGACTGTGTGTGTGTGTGTGTGTGTGTGTACACGCACACGAAAGCTCACGAGCAGGGGCAGAGAGAGAAAGAGAGAGAGAATGTCAAGCAGGCTCCCTGCTGAGCACAGAGCCCGATGCAGGGCTCGATCCCAGGACCCTGAGATCACAACATGAGCCAAAACCAAGAGCCAGACGCTTCACCAGCTGGACTACCCAGGCCCCCAAGCACTCTAGGCTTCCAACGAAAACAGCTGTTCATATTCCTAAACAGGAAAAAAATCCTCACCCCGGCACCCAGGAGCCCAGCTTCCTCCTGTGCCCTCAGCCCAAGCTGCACCAAAACCCTTCAGTCCTCCTCAGAGCAGTAAGGCCTCGGACTCTCACCCCGTCTCAAAGACTGGGGTCCCTTCCGGAGCCGCTAATGCAAATGGGTTCCCACTGCCCCTGCTCCACGTCTCCCCTTCTCTCCATTTGTCTAGTTAGAAACAAAATGAAGATTTTAAAATATGTGTCATGGACCATGAGGTTGTTAGAAAATTTCACGTAACTCCTATGTTGAAAGCAGCCTGGGCCATGTTGACATCTCAGCTTGTCTGGCCCCCTTCAGAAATCCAGGAATCCATTCCTTCTGGGTTTTCTTCTCCTCTTTCCACTGTGACATGGTCAAGGCCAAGCTCCCAAGCTTAATGAATCCACGAACTCGAAGGCTGGGCTACCTCAGTTTTAGTCCATTCCATATTAAACAGCTGACGGTCTGGGAAAACGTGTCACAAGGAATATGGCTGACATCTAATCAGCATTTCTGTGTACATAAACGGAATAAATGATCAGATACAGGAAATCACTCTGCTGTTAAATCCATGCTTTCATTGTTTAGACAACCTGCAAAAAAAAATCCAAGAAAATAGTATGTGGTATCTGGGTGTGACGGGAACAAGGCTTCTCAGCTGCTTTGAAAGAACAAATGCCCCTGAGTTTTAAGCCTTCCATACAGAAGGCAGTCATCAGAAAGCTACCACCCAGCACCCTGAAGGAAAATTTGTATCTCCTGTTTGCACTACATAAACAGGTTGTACAACTTACTGGCTCATAGCTAATAGCTATTTTCCACAGAGTTTGAATTTAAAAAAAGCCACTGCATCACTATATACATCTTCTTTAAAAAGAGGAAATTTATCTAGATGCTCAAGAACGACCTCAAATTATAATTTCATATTACTTCTCTTTTATGTATGTATTATGTTGTTCGTGTCTGGATATATCGAAATTTAAGATCTTTTATTTAACAGAATTTGGGGGGGCCTTTATTTCATATCAAAGTTTCTGTGTTTAACAGTTTTTACCCTCAGTAAAACAGGTTCTAATATACAAAAAAAAGGGTTGTGTGTGTGTATGAGAAATGTTACCATTCCTCCTATCCCCATTTTCATGTTTTAGCCAATTTCAGAGGGACTAAGACAAATAATTTCTCATTTCTTCATATTATTACAGCCTCCCACACCCTCACCTCAGACTTAGGATGCAGAAAACAAAAACCACCTTCACCTCAAACAGCAGCCATTCTCAGCTCCTGACCAGGGGATGTTTCAACACAAAGTAAGAGAGAAAAGGTGAGACTCCCATCAGGGGCTGTAGTGAAACGGACATGACAAGGCTGTGAGTTTGCCAGGATGCCATTATTTATCGACACCTCTGGAGGCCACGTCACATGGGGTACACACAAGCCTGCCCTCCAGGAGCTTCTACAATAGTCAACCTCTCTGAGAATCTCCCCATGAAGGAACAGATCATGATTCTCCAAAAGTTACCGTCTTTTGTGAGCTACCCGCCATCATTCTTCAAAAAGGCTCAGAAGATAATAGAGATAAATAGCAAATTTATAGAAATATTTCTATTTCCAATATTTCCAAAATATAGAAAATTTCCATTCAGACTGAACCCTGAATCAGGAGCTGGCAAACTATAGCCATCAGACCAATTGTGGCCCCCTGCCTATTGTTGTAAATAAAGTTTTATTGAAATACAACCAGCACCATCCATTTAGCTGTTTTCTACGGCTGTTTTTGCTGTACAGGGCAGGACTGAATAGCTGCCCTAAAGATGCTGGATCTCTCAGGGTACCTGGGTGGCTCAGTGGATTAATAAGCCTCTGCCTTCGGCTCAGATCATGATCTCAGGGTCCTGGGATCGAGTCCCGCATCAGACTCTCTGCTTGGCAGGGAGCCTGCTTCCTCCTCCCTCTCTCTGCCTGCCTCTCTGGCTACTTGTGATATCTCTCTCTCTGTCAAATAAATAAATAAATAAATCTTTAAAAAAAAAAAAAAGATGCTGGATCTCTCAAAGTCTGAAATATTTACTCTGTGGCCTTTCAGGAAAAGTGTGCCCTAAATGGTACCAAGCCCTGAAACCTCTAGGAGGTCCACTGCATTATCAGCAGGAAGCAGCCCTTACCTAAACAATGCCCTCAAGTGGGTGCAGCGGACCGAGGGGGCGGGGGCTCTGAGACAGGGGCTGTGCTTCTTACTAGCTTTCATGACAACTGCAAGATTCGGGCAGAGTCTCTGGGCCTCTGGCTATACGATTAGGGCGTCGATACCTAGTTCATGAGGCTGTCTTGAGGATTGGACAGGATGACCAGTATAGAAAAAGCCCCTAGAACCGGGCCTGATAGTCCTCAAGGTGCAACATGAACACCAACGACCTACCACCCACCCTTCTCCAGCCATGGCGACCTGAGCACCAAACGTGAATCACTGAGATACTCACCTTCGGTCATTACGGCTCCTCCTGCCAGGATCTCAGAAAGGATCACAGACTCAGAGCAGCAGAACCCAAACAAAAGATGCAATGCTCTCTCTTTGCTGACTTGCAGAAAGTTAAAGGCTCGGGATTTTATGTTCTTGTGTTTGGGGGAAAATACCGTGAACAGTTTCTGGGTAGAATCTTTCCGTACCAAATTTCAAGCAGCCTCAGGATATGGAAGAGACCCAGAGCTTAGCCACCTAGGGTCGGTCTTTGAACACTGTGTGTTTAGCCTCATTAAGAGAAAGCAAGTAGACAGGATACCCCCAGACAGTGACAAAACCACACCACCGCGTGCCAGCAATGCGAGGAGATGATGTTTTCAAGGGCCGTGAGATCCCACACCTGTTGCTCCGTGCGGGTGTAGAAGGGACTCCAGCTGGAGCACACAGCCGACGAGAAACGAGATAATCAGGACAAGGTGAGGGGCAGGCACCCAATGTGACCCAATCATGACAATGTCCTATGCCGGGGCAGCCACATCTCAGCCTCTCCCCCCCCCCCCCCCCCCATTCCACCCCATCGCCTCTGACATTGGCAAACCAAAACCAGACACAGCCTTCAACCACCCCGGGTTTCCCCCCCACCCCCACCTTACCTTCATGTTTCCCTGCTTCAGGGCAACTGATCTTAAATACAAATCCTTTGAGGTGGGCCCGACAGAGTTTAGGTATCAGTAAAACCAACGCTCGGCAAGGAGTTGCGTCCTGGCAGCAAAGGCACAACGATCTGACTTACCACCACTCCATACCCAACCCCAGGGCCCCACAAGTCCTTGGGAGTTAGTACATGTATGTCCACCATTATTTAGGGCCTCGATTCGGATTCCAAATCCTCCATCGCCTAGCCATTGACCTTGGGGAGGCCAACTGACCTCTCCCTCTGCCCATCTCTCTGCCCAGGTTCGTTCATCTGGGAAATGGAAATAACAGTAACCTGCCCCGTGAGGCCTGAATGAGCTAGGACAGCGCTTGGCCCAAAGCCGGTGTCCATCAACCGCTGGCTCCTGTTACTCGCTGGGTTGAATCTAACTGACTTCAACCCCCATCTCTGGACCACTTTGTGCCCTTCTCCTTCACATAGTCATTCCCCAAACACACATACAGCAATTTTTAAAAAATTATGACCCGAGAAAAGCCACCTCCTAGCACGTCAGTGTTAGAGCGGCAGGGAACAAGAGCAGTTCTCAGAAAGACATCTGGCTTAAGCTGATAACATGCCACAGAGCAAGCCGACAGCGGCGGTTGGTCACGTGCGCAGGCCTACGCTGAAACCCGGAGGCTGACATTCCCACTCAAAGAGCATTTCTTCAGTACACTCAGCACACATGCATCAGTGACACTCAACTGCGCTCCCGGCCCCTAGCCACCAACACCATCCCCGTGGCCACTTTTTTTTTTTTTTTTTTTCCTGGCCACAGATGACTCCAGCTGTGAACATGTTACATTAAGAATATTTCTCCAGAGTCCTGCCCTCTACACAATGGCTGCTGCTTCCCAGTCATAGAAGGGCCGTTCCCACCAACCACAGACCAGATAAAGAACAATGCAAAAGGCTTCCCAAGAAAAGAAGCTATTTCAGCTGTTCTGGGACAGGACTCTCCTCTGGGTCACAGAATCCCAGCTGACACCCAGCAGGAAAAAAACCCCACCGCAGGAAGAACTTGCTAAATCATTCAAGGGGCTCAGCGACAGGAAAATGCACTGACTCGGGGTCACCCTGACCCCCGGATTAGGAGACCCAGGGACTTCCTGCTCGCTGGGCCTCATTCATTCCGATCTCAGGGCTGCAGCACACTCTGTCCCAGGAGGACAGATCTCCTCTTGGGTTCTCACCCAGAGCCCCATTCCTCCTGAGGGGCGGGGGCTGGGGGCAGACCCGTTCCTGGTCTGCCAGAGAGCCCCATTCTGTCCATTCCATTTTCCTTAAAGGATTTTTCACTCCCCAACTTCAAAACTCAATTCTAAGGTCACCCCCCTCGGGCACCCTTTCTGGGCTGTTTCCACAGGCTCTGACCACTGTTGCATTCCCCTGTCCACTAGGAATCACAAACTCTGTCATAATTGGATGGGACTCAGGAAATATCTCTCCCAACTTCTGACCCATAGAGGAATTTCTTCTCTACATCTGCACTGTCCAAGAGAAATAGGATGCAACCCACAAAGTAAGCCACAGGACTAATTTTCAAATTTCTGGGGCCACGTTACCATTAAAAAAACAGGAGGGATTCATTTTCTTAATATATTTTATTTAACCCAATATCACTAGACTACTGTCATTTCAATACAAAGCCAACTTACAAACCACTTGATGAGATACTTTAATTCTATTTTTTAATTTCAAGTCCTTTATAATCCAGGGCGTATTTTCATTCTTTCTTTCTTTCTGTTTTTTTTTGGGGGGGGGATTTTATTTATTAGAGAGACAGAGCATGCTAGAGAGAGAGAGACTATGAACAGGGGGGAGGGGCAGAGGGAGAAGCAGACTCCCCACTGAGCAGGGAGCCTGACGCAGGACTCTGGGTTCATGACCTGAGCTTAACTGACTGAGCCACCCAGGGCCCTCCGTCGTGTATTTTCCACTGAAAAATATTTCTCCATGTAGACCAGTCACATTTCAAATGCCTGACAGCCATTAAGAGGCCAGTAACCACAGTTTGGGAGAGGGCGGTTACACCATTGTCTGTGGGTACTCCTACAGAGCAGGGGAGTGTGTTCCTTCTAACAATGCACAGGAAAAACACAATTCCTTCCTACAAAGACAGCACGCTGGGATGTCAGTTAGCAAAGGCTACCACAGGGGAGGAGCTACGGCGTATGCACAGTTCCACATTTCCCTGTTCAGTCCCTGGAACAGGGACTTTAGAGATCTCACGGTCCAACTTGACAGATGAGAAGACTGCCACTCAGAAAATGAATGTGCATGACCTGAAGTCACACAGACAAGCAGGGGGAGATCTGAAAACTACATGTCTAGTCCAGGGTTCTTCAAGTATTAATACCACACACACACAGCCCTGTCTACTTGGGTACCACTGTTTGCAGCCAATGCATACTTTAAGATTTAAGATGAAGGCAGTTATCGAAGGCAACACAACTCTGCTTTCTCCCAGTAAGCCCCAAATTTCTGAGATCTAGGAAATGCAACAGAACCTCTCCAATTCCGTCCAGCGTCCACTTCCCACCCTTACCTGGGATGTGAGGAACAGCATAAGAAAACACAAATGAGGAAGATAATCACAGGCACACCAAAGCATGCCTCTTAATGGGGAGTAAAGCACAAAATGCGCAGGATGCCTCTGTCCTAGACATATCCACCCCTCCTTCCACCTCTAATGGACACACTTTAAGACAGCGAGCCTTGGGAATCTTACAAAAATGGAGATGACCTATAATGATTGCTGAAAAGTGCTTCTAAAGAGTGATCTCACAGAGTCTGCTTTCATGAATCTCCCCCTAAAGACCCTGAAGCCTGTGCCTCCCCTCCCCCACCCGATACCTGTGGTAGGTTACTTGTCACCTCTTCGATCTCATTCACTTTGTGACTTGACTGCAGTAAACTCTACTCGACCCTGTGACCACCTGAGTTACCCATCCATTTTGGGACAACTGTCAAAAGGAATCCACAGATTAAAACACCAAACAACTCAGTTCTGTGCCCAGACACATGGGGTCGGCCTAACTCTGGAATGCCTGGATGGGACACATGCACTAGGCAGGTGGGAGAAGGACTGGGATAGGAATTCAGAAAAGCGGATCTCATGGGAAAGCCCAGATCAATTCCCGGGCCAACAAGAAAAACCCAGCAATGCTCTGTGAGATGACAGCTGGTTGGGCCCAGTCCAGAAAGGTATCAGCTCAAAGTTATACCCAAGTGAAATGTGTGGCTTAGTCCGCCATCCTGAAACGAAATGGTTGGCTAATAACTTTTCATATACTACATCTTTTGTATGTTTTTATTCATTACAACTGTTGTTGATAGAACATCAGGGAAAAGGATGTATGTGCTAGCTTAAAAAAAATACTAAAAAGGCCTTTGTAATGTCTACTTTGAATAAAAATACCCCTTTTCTTCATAGGTGATACCACATCTATGACTTTCTTCTGTGAGAATGTTGGGGGAGGTCCAATAGAACCACTAGAAGTAACTTGCACTCAGAGAATGCTAAAAACTTGGACAATCTTAACTCATTCAGCCCCTGAGTGCCCACCACAGGACAGCTGTATGGCCTTGGCTGCAGGAAAAGGCCTCCTTCCTATCACGGTCTCAGGCAGAGCAGTGATGTCTCCGGTTATTCGCAGTCTAGATCCTCTGCTGCTAGGAGGATGCTCCCAGATATATCTCACTGTGAGGGTAATGAGGGGATCCTTGTCACTGACCTGGCAGCTAACAGAGCGGCCTCAACTCCTAAGAAAGGAAGGACAGGCCCGAAGCACTCTTGCGGACAGTTGCCAGGCAAATCCCGAGGATAAGACTCTTTGCCCAATGAACTATTAACCTATTTTTAAATGTTTGACCCTCTTCTCCCATCCAGTTTGCATTTTAGAGAAATGGCGTTCTTCGGAAGGAAAAAAACTCTGTTCCAAGAAGCATTACGGAAGCAAATGTTCCCATCTACTCTCTCATCGTCTGTCACTTTTCAAGGTGAGAATAATAGTGTCTAAAATGGAAGGCACATTAATAAATTATATTAATTTAATATATGGGAGAGTTCTTCCCTTCCCATAGATCAGAAGAAATCGCGAATCACAATTCTGAAGAATTCTGAGAAAAACAAGTTTCCTAATGTGTAAACATTCAAAGGTTCACGCTAACCCCCGTGATGTATATTCTTATGTCAAGAATTCCAGGAGTCGAGATACTTCACACTGACATGGCTCGGTCTCTACTAGCAAGGTGACCTTTGCCAGCTGGGTACCCTTCGAGGTCCCAGTGGCATTTCTAAGAAAAAGAAGGCATAAGTCCCATGACTACTCTGGGATAAGCATAGCATGACCTATCTAGAGATGGTCCCTGACTTATAATGGTTCAACTTATGATTTTTTGAACTTTACAGTGGTGCGAAAGTGATACACATACATTAGAAAACATACTCAGAATTCTGAGTGGGGATCTTTCCCCTGCTAACCATATGTGGGACGCTGGAGCTCCCGGTCAGCCTCATGATCACAAAGGTCAACAACCAATACGCTGACAGCCATCCTGCACAGCCATTCTCTTTGTCACTTTCAGTACGATATCCAGTAAATGACATGACATATGCAACACCTAGTTACAAAACAGGCTTTGTGTTAGATGATTCAGCCCAACTGTAGGCTAATGTAAGTGTTCTGGGCATATGTAAGGGGGGCTATGCTAAGCTAGGATGTCCCGTAGGTTAGGGGTGTGACATGCATTTTTTCCACTCACGGTATTTTCAGCTTGTGGTGGGTTTATGGGAATGTAACTCCATCGCAAGTCAAGAAGATCTGTATTAGCAAACACGATAACCAGTGGGAACAGCTCTCTACGCTTACTTACACTTCTCACCAACCTACACAGTTATCTTTCTGCCCATTTTTGACAAGCATGCCCTGAAGCTCAAATAACTTGCGCAAGGCCACAGGGTTAGAAAGTAACAGAACAGGGTGCCGGGCTCTAGTCCTCTAGTGCCCAAACCGCTAACAGTCTAATAAGAGCGCTTAAAGATCAGTCAGGCCCTCTAGTCCTCATCGTAGAACCACTTCCCAGTGAAGCACTACCCCTCCCTCCCTTTCCTGCTCTGTAGCCCATAAAAAGCAGAGCAACATGTGGGCCAGAAAACGATGTGCTTACGAGGCAGGCGTGCTGAGCGCAGCCGCCCTGTGGCTCAGCCCAGGTGGGGGTTCTTGCCATGAGGGCCAGCAGAGCCTCGCCTGTGTACCAAGCAAGTCCACTGAGCCCTTCCAGGGAAGCATTTGTTCCCTAAATCACTGCAAATGATTCTACAAGGCAAGATGTTCGATGCCAACTCTGTTGCAACAGTCAGCTGGACACAGAGAATGGCATTTCCGAGTGTCTGGGGCTTTCGACTTCCCTTCGCTGGATATGGAGCTCCACGTGAATTCTCCAGTAGCCGGAGAGCCCTTCCTCACCCCAGCAGAGCAGAGAGGGGTCTCCACTGCGGCCTTACACCAGTGAGAGCACCCAGAGTCCTTGAAACCCCACAAAGAACCCCCTTCCACCAGGTGTCAGGACACGCACTTAAGCCTCTGTCTTCAAAGAATTTACCACTGAACTGTACCCGTGGTACAACCTGGAGAGTGCCATGTGCTGTGACAGTGATATCCACATAAATAAAGGAGAAGAGCCACTTACTGATTAGATTTGATTAGGAGAGATTTAAGCACATGTCAACACAGACAATGATAGGACTTTGTATTTGGATTCAAATGAGCTAACACAGAAGACCTGTGGGTCAGGGGCCCCTGGGTGGTTCAGTCAGTTAAGTGTCCAACTCTTGGTTTCAGCTCAGGTCATGACCTCGGGGTCCTGGGATCGAGCCTCACTTGGGGCTGTGCGCTGGGTGTGGAGTCTGCTTGAGATTCTCTCTCTCCCTCTGCCTCCCCGCACCACTTAAAAAAATAAATAAAAATAAAAGACATGTGAGTCAATTGAGGAAAACAGACTACAGACTAACGATGTGTAGAAATGACTGTTAATTTTGTTAGAAGTGACAACAGCATTGTGGTTACAGCCTGCTGTTTTTTTAAAAGTCTAATCCGTTAGTGGTTCCTGCTTAAGTGTAGACGGGTAAAGTCATGTGTGCATTTAGCTCTAAGACACCGCAGCACACAAAAGAGGGCCATACATGTCTGCAAGGAGGCTAGCGGCAAGTTGTTGGGTGTTGACCTGAGCAATGGGTAAATGGGGTTCATCAGAGTGTCTGGTGTCTGGTCTCCTTTTGCGTGTGTGTTTAAAAGTTCCCATACTAGGGCGCCTGGGTGGCTCAGTTGGTTAAGCATCTGACTTTGGCTCAGGTCATGATCTTGCGATCCCGGGATTGAGCCCCATATCTGGCTCCCCGCCGAGCAGAGAGTCTATTTCTCTCTCTCCCTTGCATGTGCTCTTCCTCTCTCTCTCCCTCTAATAAATAAAATCTTTTAAAAAACTTACCATATTAAAAAGTTTTTCAAATGAAGCCACAAAAATTAGAAGGATCTATTTCCTTCTTCTTGACACATATGTCATTTTAAAGGCAGAGTAAGCTTAAAAAAAAAAAAAAAGACATTTTAGTCGCAGATGGACTACATGTAAACAGAGGCCAGTTCCCTCCACACGGAGCCAAACAGCACAAAGACACAAAGGCTCAGGAGCAACTCTGTGCCAAAGAGAGTTCCAGGGTCACCCCAAGCCCAGCACCCATGCATTATGCACAAAGCGGACAGACACAGCCCTTGCCCCAGTCCAAATTTAACCAGGAGACAAGGGCCTTCGAGTGACACACAGGACCCCCAGGTACCAACCTCCTTGAAGAGGCATGAGACCCTCGGCTCACACATCCACCCCACAGGCAGTTTGGAACCTAGGTGATAACCTCATTATTAACCCATTTCAAGTTGTCAAATTACAAGCATTATGAAGTGAAGTCATCATGAAATGAAGTGCTACGGACTGAATGCTGTGTCCCCCCGGAAATTCATATTACTGAAGCCCTAATCCCCAGGGTGACTGTATCTGGATGGAGGGCCTTTGGGAGGGAAACAGGTCATGAGGACGGAGTCCCCAATGGGGGGAGGGGTTAGTGCCCTTGTAAAAATAGGCACAAGAGAGGTGATTTTTTTCTGCCACATGAAGACACAGCAAGGAGGTATCCAACTACAGACCAGGAGGACAGCCTCACAAGAAACCCAATTGGCCAGTACCTTGACCTTGGAGGTCCCAGCCTCCAGAACTGTGAGAACGAAATCTGTTGTTTAAGAGCCACCCAGCCTGTGGTATTTTCCTCATAGAAGCTCACACTGACTCGCATACCATCTTGGCCTTATTTCAAATGAATGTGAACAAATCCCAGCAATTCTTAATTTGTTATCTTGGATGTTAATAATCTACCAGCTTAACCCTGACAAACAGTTCCTTTACAAGAACTCAACCCTCCTAAAGAACCTTGATACAACTAGAATCCTGGATGATCTGAGAGCAAACAGGTTGCTATGAAAATTTCCTTTCCGTCCTGCTCAGAACAGTTATTTCTCACATTAGGGTGGCTGTAAATACGTAACAAACAGTAGCAACCTCCACACCGGTCTAAGAGCTCAAATTCTACGGATCTGCCAGCTATAGTTCCTTACTTTTCCCCATGACTCTTGATGCATTTTAGTGACACACATCTCGGGAACGATCATATATATACGCACACCTTTCCCTGATAGTATCGGGGCGGTTTCTCTTCAAATAAAGTGAAACGCAGGGATCACAGCACACGGATCAGCCCCCTAGGCTTATTCTAGAAAAGCTACCTAAAAATCACATGGAGCCGCTCAGCTCATTTCTCAGGAGATTAAAGGCTGAGAACTATGATTTGGCTCCAAAAGCAAAGAGCCAAACACTTCAACCACACTGTTCCCACTGGCTAAATTATAAACTCCACAGAAATTCTTGGGAGGAAACAGACAAGGTACAATTGTCACAGGATCAAAGGGGACCATGTATAAATTACCTAGTCACCTTCTGGGTCCTCTCCCTAAGCAGAGTGATGGAGTGACACTGGGCCACCCACCCCACTCCCACCGGGATGCCCCCCCTGCCTTCTTACAGCCTCTGGATCACATCTTCCCTGGGACTGGCTTCCCAGAGATATTTCTATCTCGACCAAGGCCCTGAAGGGAAGGATTGTGGTTCACACATCTTCAGCAGCATCTAGCAAGGTGCCTGGCTCGTGGAGGGCATTCAAATGCCTGCTGCGTGAACAGAAGGTGAATGGATGGTGAGTGGAGGACCCAGAATTCTGAGGAATAAAACATACAGGAAAAAACAGAATGTACTAAAGTACTGGGAAGTGGGGCACCTGGGTGGCTCAGTGGGTTAAGCCTCTGCCTTCAGCTCAGGTCATGATCTCAGGGTCCTGGAATCGAGTCCCACATCAGGCTCTCTGCTCAGCAGGAAGCCTGCTTCTCTCTCTCTCTCTCTCTCTCTCTCTCTGCCTTCCTCTCTGCCTACTTGTGATCTTTCTCTGTGTGTCAAATAAATAAATAAAAAATCTTTAAAAACAAAAATAAAGTACTGGGAAGACATTAGAAAAGGATATTAAATCAACTTTAGACAGTGAGAATGATCCTGAGCACGGAATTAAATGAGAGTCCCAATAAAATCACTAAAAAGAAATAAATACAGGGATAAAACGTGTCCAGGCAGATGTGGTCATCACTACACTGTGGGACCGTCCATCAGGGACCCACCATTGTAAGGAATAACCCTCCTCCTGACTCACTCTCTGTTAAAATCATACCTTGTGATCCATTTCCCATGGAATTTGAGAACCAAAAGCCACAGAGTATTACAAAGAGTCTGCATCTTCACCTACTCAAAGGTACTGCCCCCACACACACACACACGCACGCACAAAATATGGCAGGTGGGATGGCCATTCTAACCAGTTAGATCTCAAAACGGAGCAAGCGCCTCAGGGATATCCTCGGACTTCAAGACAGTCTACACAGGTACGTTAAAGAAAAGAACTTTGAAAAGTCCTGCACTGGCTTTGGGGTCAACCATGTGAGACAACAAGGCACTGGGCAGCCTAGAGTCAGGTTTCAAAAAAGCACAATCCTGGGAGCCCTCTGGGATAAGTTGTGCCACGAAAACATAAGCCCTAAAACAGGGTGGCATTTAGCCAAAATAAAGTCAACAGAGGAAAGAGGGACAAGAAACCAATGATACAAGGTTATAATTGGAAGGTAATATTATGGTATTTCAAGAGAAATACACACACACACACACACACACAACACACACACGGGTGAGGCAATAAATCAGCAAGGCCTCCCCCACCAAAGCTCAGATCACTATTCCACTCCTTCAACAGATAAGGAACTTCCTGGGTTAGAGCTTAACCGCCCCCCCCCCCCTCACTCACCCACTTATTTGCCTGGACTGAGATGCCTCCCACTCTACACCAACAAGGAGGCCGTGGCTTAGTGAGGGAATCCAAGCAATCCCGCTATTTCCATGAAGGAGGCTCTAAGTGTGTATGGTGTGAATGGGGCTGAAATCCTGGGTTGGGGGTCGGGGTGCAGCGTATGCTGATTCAGCTAGGGAAGTCCAGAACCCTCCCCTCTGATAGCAAATTCTCCCCCTCGATACTCTGGTTCTCCCACTGTGAAGGCCCCTTTCCCCACCTGGGCCAAAGGGGGAGTGACTGATGTCCTGAAGCCATTTTCAATTGACAGACACAGAGACAGGGAGGCAAGGATCAGTGAACAGGAAAAAACAGACCCAGGGCACAGCAAGATGCCCCAGGGCAGGAGAACTCAGCCCGCTTGGTCATTACGAAGTTTATTGTTGGGAACATTCATCCCTTGAGTAAAGAGCTTCAGTAAGAAAAACTCACTAAGGTCTATGTTTTAAAAACTGAAGTTGATCTGCTTTTTCCAATAGAAAGGGTAATACAGAAGATTTTAAAAAGCCTGGAAAAACCACGACCCAGAAACAACTCCAAAATTACGTTGGTTTATTCCTTCTGGGCTGTGTGTGTGTGTGTGTGTCCTGTAAACTGATGGATATTTGTAAACAGCCCATGCCTGCAGAGGCTGATAATTACAGGATCTAGACAAAGAGCATGCTTCATGACCCAGTTCCCCAGCGCCCACCAAAGCACGCATTCTTCTGTTTCTTGGACTGATTCGAAAGGAATCTGCACGTGGGAATGGACATGTGACCATCATGCACGAAAAGGCCAAATGAGCAGGTAGTGGGATCCTAGCAAAGCCACAGGCACAGGCGCCGCTGGGAGAAAACACAAGCCAGAGCCTTCCCAGCCCAGGTGAGGGGCAGCAAGCTTCCTTCCTGGACTCGCCTCTCCCTACAAATGTCACCCTTCAAGGATGGGGCTGGGAAATCAAATCAGCACAGCAGGGCCTCACAAAGGGTTTCCCTATTTATCCAAACCGCCAAAGCCACTTTAGCAAAGAGCCCGTTCACAGTTTGCTCATCACACATTTAGAACCTATTACGCTTCTCCGCATTCATCTGTTCTCCCTGTCTCCCCTGGTTAGACTCAGCAAGCCTTAATTTCTGGGGCCGTCCTCTATTTACCGTCGTGTCCATGTTGTCTGGCACACAGGAGGTGCTCCAGAAGCGTTTGCAGAGGGAATGGAAGAGGAAGCCCACTTCAGCTTCGCTTTATATTAAAGACAAAAGAAAAGGATCCATCCCAGTCTAGTCGGCGGGCTCTGCTCTTTAGTCTCTAAGTCCATGGGAAAGGCAAGGATGATGTTTTACATCTATTTATGTCACTCGCTACTAATGCTGAACAATATTCCAGGATACCTCCCGATGGTGTTTGTGAAGGTCAGAATCCAACGATGCCTGAGAGTGAAGAGTAGCTGGTCTCCACATTTTCTTTTTTTTTCTTTTTTTAAAGATTTTATTTATTTATTTGACAGACAGAGATCACAAGCAGACAGAGAGGCAGGCAGAGAGAGAGGAGGAAGCAGGCTCCCCGCCGAGCAGAGAACCCGATGTGGGGCTGGATCCCAGGACCCTGGGATCATGACCTGAGCCGAAGGCAGAGGCTTTAACCCACTGAGCCACCCAGGTGCCCCCGGTCTCCACATTTTCTACACATCTAACACAACAGGCACCCCCTCTCCCACGGGGGCTCCAGAAGACCCACAGTGATGGTCGCCACCATATTCTCGGGCCTGGCCCTAGCAGGTGTTCATTTGGATCTCCGAACGGTACTAACTGCCAGGTGTGGCAGGGGACACTAAGAAAGGACTCGGGCTCTGTTACCAAGAAGGTTTTCGTTCTAGAGTACCCATGAAAATTACCTGGAGATGGAAAGCTTTTCCAAAATACTCAGGAGCCAAGCTCTTTCCAGTCTTTCTGAATCACCTCTGAAGGCAGGGTCTAGCACACCTACTTTTCAAATAGCTACCCAAGGGATTCTAACACACGGCTGAGAACCTCTGCCCCCACAGAGTAAAATAAAGCCATTGTGACCTTTATAAATACTGGGACATCGGCACAGGGAGAGGAACGAAGCTGGTACTTTTTTTTTTTTTTTTTTTGTAGACATCAATGCTTCCCTATACCTGATGGCATTCTGCAGTCAGACGAAGCAGACAGAGATCAAGGGCAACTTCCTAAGGGCCTGAGTGACTGAGAAGTGTGGCCCTGAGCCATTTCTGATGCAAAGGGCAGCTGTTCACCTTTGGCCAGAGGAGGACCTTGGTTGTGAGTGCGCCGCTCCCACCCTAACCCCCACACTCAGAGTCCCAGTGGCCAGTGCTGTCTGCATGGCCTCGGGCACAGAAACAGGTGGCCTGAGCTGACCTGCTCCCGAGGCCGCCAAGTGTGTCTCTTCAGAAAAGGAGCACTTGCACTGCAGCCATAAAATCCCTCTCAGGAACTAGCACATTGTGTTGTTGAGTTTTTCCTTAGGCCACTTGATAAAACCTCATACTAAGTGAACAACACACGTTTGTTGAGGAAATCATAGCCTCAGGTGCCCTTTTGCTCAAGGAGGCTTCCCACAAAGGCTTTAGCAAAGAGCTCTAAGTGAAGCTAAGGACACTTGTCCCCTGGCAGGAAGGAAAATCCCCAGCGCCCTGTGTTCACTGGCCCATCTGCAGTCCCCCCACCCCCACCCCCCACCGCCCCGGAAGCCTCCAGAGCAGGGACCTGGGAGTCTGGCAGGAAATGCAGGCTTGTGTATGCACGATCCGCCCCAAATGACCCACCTGCCCTATCCATGCCCCTGCCAATGTCAACTGCGGGAGCGTCCCCACTTCCGCTTTAACCCACGCTCCTCAATGCAATAGGTGTCATGAATTCTCTTCGCTTTCCTGGCTCGTCTGCCAAGTGCCCTGTTATTCACCTACATACAAAGGCTGCTTTCCTCTTCCTCCTCCTCGAAGGGCCCCCAGAGTATCAGCTTCTGCTGTTCTGTCTTAGTCCACCCCAGCCACCTTTAGTAAATGGTCTACCACGGGCAAGGCGCAGGAGACACAAAGAAAAATAAGATGCATCCCCGTCTTCTAGAAGGGCAAAAAGACACGCCAAACCGAAAATGCTGATGGAAAATGCAATGCGAATGATAAGCCGGGGCTTCAAGAGAGCACAGGGGATAAGCAGGGCTCACAGAAAGCCTTCTCAAGAGGCGGTGCCCAGCTCAAGTCTGAAAGCCAAGGATGAGTCAGTGACAGCCACACGGTGCCGGCAGACAAAGGGCAGACCGTGAGCGAAGCACAGAAGCAACCCCACGCCCAGGGAGGGGAGACAAGGGTGGCGGTCGGATGGGGCACGGCAGGGGGGCCCGCCGGACTGGCCGGCAGAGGCCTGCAGGCCTAGGGTGCCACCCACAGCTCTTCTAGGCTCTTCCCAGGAGCGGTTTCATGACTTCGAACCACAGGCCTTAGTTCAACCTGTCATCAGAGGGCACCCAAGTCGATGGCCCTAATTAAAGTCGCCTGAGACTCAGGCGTGGCCGTTCCCTTCCGGCGAGGCCAGTCTCTAGATAAAGGCTCGCCCACCACAAGGCCCAGTGGCCAAGCCCTCCCAGCGGCTCCCCACTGGCCTTTAATTTGATAGCACCCAGGGCACTCGGGTCTGAACCCGACCATTTAGGGTTACAAAATGGTCTCTCTAATGGTTGGGAGCGTGTAGATCAGAGTTTAGGGTCTGTGAGATTACAGGCCACACTCTGAAACCGAGCCCTTCATTTTCCCTCAGGTCTGGAAAAGGCGGATGACCACGGGGTTCCCTCATACCCCAAAGCATGCACACTCACAGCCCAGGGTCACATGGAATTACAGGCCGCCTGGGCTCTTGCTCATCAGGACACTGGCTAGACGGAAATCCGCCAAATCTGCAACGAGAGCACTTTCCAGAGAGCTTTGGCTTACATGGGACCATTAGTCACTCTAGCCTCTAGGCCCGTTTCCCCCTTTCTAGAAATTCCACCACCACCATCATCAACACATACTGAGTAATGACTGTGCACCCAGCACTGTCCACCTGAACCCACGAAACAGACGACCACATTTCACCGAGTCTAAGCCCACACCTAGACTCTTTCTGTGGTCAATCCTTTCTCTCCCCATATTTTAATATCTCTAAAAAAGCACATCACACTTGCATTAACAGAAGCTTTTTTTTTATGGGTATAAAAAAATAAAGGCACAGCTTAACTGCCAATGTTTGAGGAAGTATCTATTTTTATCTCCCCCTTATTGATATGGACACTGAGCACAGAGAGGGTAAATAACTCGCCCTCAGGCAAATGTTTGTACCCGGTAATCCGTGGGGCACCTTTCAGCACTTAAATGATTTGAATACATGTGTATATCCAAGAAGCAGGACTGCCTTCCAAGCATGAAGACAAACATTAGTCCTGCAGGCTTCTCTCTCTGGGATTCTTTAAAGATGCCTTCACTCTATGCAACAATCTGTTCAGTGTCAAATTCTATTCTTCATCCTAAATCTAATCAATGAACACAACATTCCTCTTTTCCCATCTCTCAAGATCTCAGTTCATAAAATGTCATCCAAAGTTCATTCATTCACTTAGTCTCACTTTTGGGCCTTTGCTTACTTTGTCTCCATCCTCATTCTGCAACCTCCTCCGGGAAGCCTTCAGTGATTTCCAACTGGCTTTTCTTGCTCCCTCTCCCTCCCTTGGACCTGTTTATCTGTATACATTGTACAGTAAACTGATCTCTCTAGGGGTAAACAGTGGGGCATATCCCTTAGCATGTCCCCAGGACCCAGCGCTGTAGCTAGCTCAAGAGGGCTCGAAAAACATATGCTGAAGGCAGGCAGGCAGGCAGGCATGCCTGGGTGTGTAGCACACATAAGGCATCATGCTTGGGAACACATGGGTGAGGCAGCCATGCAAACTCTTAATTCCAGTACAGATGTGAAACAGGTGTTCCAGTTATGTGCCATACAAGAACAACAGAAGGAAAACTTAATCTCGGAAGGAAGGTGCACTGGAGAAAAATACTGATGGAAGTGGGAGGGACAGAAGGAAAGAGCACCAGGAAAGGCCAAGAGACTCCGAGGGCAGTCTTCCCAGGAATGGTCCAGCAGAGCAGAGCTCGCAGCTGGGATCCACACACCCCTTGAAACTGAGTGGACAGCTCGTTAGGTGAACACACACCTTTCCAGGTGGGAGGTCACAGCTTTCATTACTGCCTCGAGGGGAGATGAAGAGCCCGTGGGTCAGTGAGTCCAGTTTGGGGACAAGGAGAACAAAGCGGGGGGGTGTCACACATTGCAGGATAGCCTGAGGAGAGAATGTCACTCAGCGGAGTTTGAGCTCATCACGATGGGGAGTCATGGAGGGTTTTTCACATAGGAAAGGGAGAGTGATCAGATCTGGACTGCCATAGAGAAAACCCATCAGCAGCATGGAGGCCACGCGGGAGAGAGGCGGGGGGAGACCAACGGGGAGGCCGCTGGTGGCATACAAGAGGGAAACTCTGAAAGGGTGGGAACAAGAACAGAAATCAAGATTCCCATTTAAGAAGGAACAGTACAAATGAACCCCCGACAAAAGTCTAACTCTGCTAGCTCTGTAAAAAGAAAAAAGAAAAAAAAAAGAACAAATCAGGGAGTCGGCTGGGATTCAGGTGGAAGGGAGAGCAATGACTTCATTGCCTCCTCTCTTAGAATCTGAGCTTCTATTGTGAGTTTGGGATGTAGGCAGACCTCCATGGGATGCTCTCCCAGGGGGATTTGGAGCCTAGATGTCACTGGCAAGAACTCCAGCCTCACTGGTCCAGACCCTTCACCCACACTGCTAGATCACAGACAGGGTCTGTGGTTATTTAGAAAACACGATTTTGTAGATAGTACCAATTAACATAACAGATTCTTAAGAGATCAAACATTTAAGATGCCAAACCTCCTTGTGTTGTAATGAGGTAGAAAGAATACTAGACACGTGGAGCCCAAAATCCTGGGTTCAAATCTCAGCTTTTAGGGAAGAATGGGAATTATTATATGATGGGCACAGAGTTTCAGTCAGGGACAGGGAAAAGTTTTAGAGACAATGGTTATGACATTTGTACAACAATATGAATGTACTTAATGCCACTGAAATGTACACTTTCTAGAAATGGCTAAAATGGTGGGGTGCCCGGGTGGCGCAGTTGGTTAAGTGTCTGACTTCTGATTTTGGCTCAGGTCATGCTCCCGGGCTTGTGAGACCGAGCCCCACGTCAGACTCCGTGGTAGGCATAGAGTCTGCTTAAGATTCTCTCTCTCCCTCTCCCTTTGCCCCTCCCCTGTCTAATAAATAAATTTAAAAAATAGCTAGGGGCACCTGCTGGGCTCAGTCGGGTTAAGTGTCTGCCTTCAGCTCAGGTCATGAACCCCAAATCCTGGGATCAAGCCCCGCAACGGGCTCTCTGCTCAGCGGGGAGCCTCCTTCTCCCTCTCCCTCTACCATTCCCCCTGCTTGTGCTCACTTGCTCGCTCTCTTTCTCTCTCTCTGTCAAATAAATAAAATCTTTTAAAATAAGTAAATAAATAGTTAAATTGGTAAATTTTATGGTATGTGTATTTTACTAAATAAACAAATATTAACCTTGCAAGGTAGGTATTATCATTTCAGACAAGTGAGGAAACAGAGTCTTAAACATGTTCTGTAACTATCACAAGGACCCACAGCTGCCAAGCTACAGAACTAAGGTCCAAGGGCTCCAGGGCTGTGAGCTCCACCAGCTAACTCTAGATCCAAGATGGCGCAGCGCAATCAGCCACACGTGTTTCCACAGAACTGCTGCACGGGCTGGAGGAGGATGGTATTTCTACACTCCCCACTTGATTTTCTTATGGGCACAAACAGCTCCACATGCCACATCTCTTCCAGCACATTTTCTTCTGGCCCCAAACCTACAAACGTCTTGGTGGAGAATGGCCCTGTGGACAGGAGGTGTCACCAGATCCGCTTGATCCAAAAGACCCAAAGCTGAGCTTCTACCCCTCAGTTCACAACCACAGCAGGAATTCACCCCAGCTCTTCCCCATTCTCAACACCCGCCTTCTCTTTCCTACCCTGTGGGTCTGTCCGCCAATGGATCCCTCACTCCGCGCAGTCACGGAGTAAGGCATCAGCCATTTTGTTTCAGGATGGCAAAGAGACCCGCAAGGTCAGCGTAACATATCCTGACATTCTTCAACCGCATACCACATTCAGTTATAAGGGAGGGAGGAAGGAAAAAAAAAAAAAATCAATGCCTCTGAACATGACCAGAAAACAAAAATGTAAAGATGCCCAAAGAAGCTGAAACCAAGACCTCCATGTATCAGGGCAACCAGCCCAAACTGACTGCTCTGTTGAAAATAACTCCTGTACCCAGGACCCAAGGCCCATCCCTAGCTACAGCTACAGCTCCTCCTCTGACATGAGCTCTTACCAGCAAATTCTACAAAGTTTATCAAGGTCTGACTCCCTGTATTCCTGTGATGCAAAAGAAACATCTTTAGGGGACACCTGGGGAGCTAGTCGGTTAAGCATTTGCCTTGGACTCCGGTCATGATCTTAGGGTCCTGGGATCAGGCCCCGTGTCGGGCTCCTTGCTCAGGAGGGAGCCTGCCTCCCCTTCTGCCTGATGCTTCCCCCTGCTTGTGCTATCTATCTGTCTGACAAATAAGTAAATAAATTAAAAAAAAAAAAAGAAAGAAAAGAAACACCTTTTGGTACACATAGGCTCTTTCCCACTCAGCTCTGTACCTTCCATGAGGCCTGGATCCATCACATTCCCCAATCAAAGCCGCTGAGTGAACACAGGCCTTGGTTTACATAAACAATCTGACTGTATCTGGCTTTGAAACTCTTTTCCAGCTGGGTTTACTGCCACTGGATTTCACGTTGCTCCTCTCGAAATCAATCTCTCAGTAAACACCAAGCAGCAAAAGAAGACCTCCAACCACCTCCACGCTCCGAAAACGCAATCCCTAGGACACCATGATAACACAGCACAATTAGATAAGGTTTCATCCCCACGGTTTTAGATTCTATTTTCTCTATAAATACTTACTCATTTTCTAATTAAACAAACAATTAGCAGAAAGCACAGCCTGAGAAACTGCGTGGGTGTCACCAGCTCACTACACAGAGATACTGTGACAAATGACGCTAACCAAGGGGTAAATAAAATGCGCTTGGCTCTGATGTTTGCACGACCTCGCTGTCCCACTTTTATGAGACAGCTTGCTCCAAACTGGATAGACACACTTTTTACTGATAGGCATCTGAAATAGAAAAATAAGCCCTTAAGATAAAGCTCAGATTCTTGGACCGGGGCAGGGAAAAAAGAGCTAGTTGGGGAATATATTCAAGGCAGTATGATTTTAGTTTTGTAGGATGCTACAGTACTACAAAAGGTCCCAGGCACAAATGAGTCAAAGACAGTAAGCCACAGAGTTCTGGCTAGCTCTTAATAATGTTCAGCGTCTCTATCTACACATACTCGGGGATACAAGGCAAAGCTCAGGTGCTAGATCGGCTGGTTCCACTTGACTAAAAGCAAAGTTAATATTTGCTCTTCCTAGTTTAATCCTGGTGAAAGAAAACTGGTAGTTACTGGTATTCAGGTCTCCCTACGCTACACAAAGGCAGATGGTACAAGAGCCTCACTCCTGCCCTACTAATAGTATCCAAATATCATCTCCACAGAAGGATGTGTCTGCAAGCACAAGCTATTTTAAGTTCATTCATTTAAAGTTCTTACGCATTCATTCATTCATTCATTCACTCAACAAGTCTTTACTGAATGCCGGGCCCTGTGGATACAGATGTACACAGAGTTCTGCCCTTGTGAAGCTTACGTGCTAATGGACGGGAAACAGATCCAAGAGGTCATGCAAATACCAATTTCATGTAATTCCAAGAGCCAAAAAACAGGGCAGTGGAAGAGAAAAGGAATGGGGGGATGGCACGTAGAGAAAGGAGGATGGGGTATTTAACTTGGGGTGGGTGGGTGTTCAGAGAAGGCCTTTTTAATGTTAACATTTGAGCTGAAACTTGCAGGGAAGCAGGGGGAAGATCTTCCAGGCAGAGGGAACAGCAAGGATATCCTGTCAGTGATCCTGGGGTGGAGAGGAGCTTGCGCCCTTAGGGTTGAGCACAACACACTATGAGAACAAGTGCGGGGGGGAGGGGGCTCTAATGGGGCCTCCCACACAGACCCATAGGCCACTGGGGACTTCTGATGCTGTCCTACTGGCCAAGGACTCTTCTAAATCGTGCGGAGCTATGACCTTAAATACAAACATGCGGGCGAGCTCAGCAAACATGGTGCCCTCAGAACTGACAGTTTGAGAGGATAAAAATAAGGAAGTGGGCTTATGATAAACGCATTTGTACAGCACCCCAGGGGCTACCAAGCGCATCCACCACATCATCTTATTTGCATGAGGAGATCGGAGCAGTGAGCGTCAGAGGTTAAGGAGGCACAATAAAAGGAACCGCGTGCGCTTAATTACTAAGAAACCAATTCCTCCCATCTCTAAAGTGGTTAAAGAAGAAAACTCCAGAGACTGTGGATGAAAGAGGTGGCTTCCGGGCTCTTCTGCCTCTGAAGACTTCCAATCACCTCTTTCACGATCTCTTTCATGAGCCTTGAGGTAAGAGCCCACGAGGGCCAAGAGGCCTGGTCGCGCAGCTGCCGTTTTCGGTACAAGACTCAGGCAGCCTTGATATTCCACTGTCATCAGTTCAGATGGGACCTCCTAGGACATGTGCCTTTTCAGTTTTGTTTTCTGAGGTGCCTCTGCATCCCAAGACGCTCATCGGGTCTGGACTGCTCCAGTCCCTCACGTCAGGCTACCCTCCTTGAACACTTCTCTCCCCACAGCACTTCTCATCTCCACAGAGCCCCCCTCCAAATCAGAGCTTCCCCTACCTCTCGGACTGTGCCGACCACTCTTCTCTCACGGCTCCCAACTCACCTGTCCTCCCCTCCAGAGAGGCCTCTCCACACGGCCCTCATTAGTGCCAAGCTGTCCTCCCCCTTTCCACCCAAACAGAGTCCCGCAGGACCAGAAAAGGCACATTTTCTCCATGAAGTCTTCCTTCAGTATCCTCGCTTTCGCTGGCTGCACTGTCTTCTAAAACTTCACAGCACAAGAACCTGGAGACACCCAGCGTTTACATGAAGAAAGATAACTTTTCACGGGGCGCCTGGGTGGTTTGGTCAGTTAGGCGTCTGACTCTTGTTTCGGCTCAGGTCACGATCTCAGGGTGGTGAGACTGAGTCCCACCTTGGGCTCCACACTCAGAGCAGAGCCCACTCGGGACTCTCTCCCTATCCTTCCCTCTCAGCCTGCCCTCCTCGCTCATACTTGCTCTCTCTCTAAAATAAATAAAACCTTAAAAAAAAGAGAAGAAGAAGAAGAAGGAAGGAGGAAGGGGAAGGGGGAAGGGAGGAGGGAGGAGGGAGGAGGGAGGAGGAGGAGGAGAAGAAGAAGAAGAAGAAGGAGGAGGAGGAGGAGGCGGCGGCGGCTAACTTTTCAGAAGACCAAAGTAGAGACAGCATTCCAAGACATTCCCACTCCTGCTGGTGGCTCAAATTCTGGAGAAGGATTCACAGCAGTAGAAAATTAGTTCAAGATGTCCCAAGTTCAAGTTAGATTTTATGACTGTAGACAGCTGCCTTTAGATAACAGCTCTTGGATGAGGAACACCAGATATCCCTTCTATAAACACCATCTTAATTAAGAACACAGCCTCCTGCCCCAAGAAATACCTGCCATGATCAACATCCATTTCTCTTATAAGCATCACTCAAGGAGACCGGGAGCCTCCACTCATAAACACATCATGATCAACACTTTGTATAAGACAATAAAAAGATAAAAGCTCAATTTTTGCTGTATTCAGTGACTTCCTAGAGAAATTCCTAACCATCACAACACACACTAAGGGTACACATCTCCACACTTAGTAGATATTGTCCTGCAGACGGTTGCAGGAAATCGGGCAGTCATGCCCATCCGATAACTTTAAGAATGTCTATTGTAATAGATGCTTCATGATCATCTCAAAGAACGCTAGTTGAGGATGTACTTTTTTCCAGCATGTGTGGAGGGAAGTAATAAGACGCACCCAGACGCTAAGGGATGCAAATACAGTATTAACCCAGTAATATTATTTTCGTCCTCTTAAAAATATGGATAAGGAGGGGCGCCTGGGTGGCTCAGTGGGTTGAGGCCTCTGCCTTCGGCTCGGGTCATGATCCCAGGGTCCTGGGATCAAGCCCCTCGTTGGGCTCTCTGCTCGGCGGGAAGCCTGCTTCCCTTTCTCTCTCTCTCTGCCTACTTGTGATCTCTCTGTCAAATAAATAAATAAAATATTTTTAAAAATATATGGAGAAGGAAGAAGGGCATCATGGAGAACTGTGGCCTCTCACGTGTTGTCCAGGAAAGAGAAGGAGGGTGACTTTGTCTTTCCACTTGATTTAAACCTCAAGAACCACATCCATGCCCTTGGCTCCAGACTCAGCAGTCAGGGTCTCCCTTCAGGGTCTCCACAAGCTAGGAAACTCAGTTCCCCCTACGTGCCACCCTGGACTGGTGTGTTATGTTAGCAAGGTGAGCCGTGTCTTAAAGCAGCACCAAAACGTGTAAGGACAGCAGAGAGGAAGAGGGAAAGCCACATAACACAGAATACAAAGCCAGAAAGAAGACCACACACGCCTTCGCATGGCATGTTCCTCTTGAAGAAAGGCCCTCGAGGGTGCCCGAGTTGCTCACAAGGACAGCAGGACCCAAACGCAGACATACCCGGTGGACCCAGCGCAAGGCCGAGATGCCGAAATGCTGCATGAGATTCCCCAAGGGCGGTCAGGCAAGGCGGCTGCTCTCCACCATTCCACCCTGCGCTATTTTAAGCACTATGACTTCATTGTTGTTTGTTCTGAAGCGGCACAGATGGGCCGCTCCGATTCCTGTTACTACAGGAAGATAAGGAGACCCAGATTGGAAGCAGGGTTTCTCTCGTCTCCTGTTAGGGCATTATGAAGCGGGGACAGGGACTTGTTAAGCAGCTGCAAGCACTGTTTCTCTCTTTTTTCAGAGCCCAAGAGCGCTTCCCTAACACTGCCCTGTTTCACGGAACCAAACTCCAGATTCACCTGAAAAACGGCAGAAGGCACCTGCCAGGAAGCCGTTAGGCACCCTTCGGTGTCATGGGTGCCGCCCGACTGTGAGAGCGATCGCAGCCCCTCGAGACACGGGAGGGCAGGAGGAAAATGCCAATCCCCCAAGCTGGAACGTGGCTCAAGGTGGACGGAGGCTCCCCCAGGACACCTCAATACGCAGGGAGACCTCAGAAGCCACACAGCTTCTCCCCGACCCCTTCCAGGACTTGTAACAACAGAGTAAAAGGAGCAGGTATGTAGCAGATTATGTTTCCTAAACCCTGCCCAGGGACTGCACATCTTTTTTTTTTTTTTAAGATTTTATGTATTTATTTGACAGAGAGAGAGATCACAAGTAGGCAGAGAGGCAGGCAGAGAGAGAGGAGGAAGCAGGCTCCCCGCTAAGCAGAGAGCCCCAGGGGCTGCACATCGTGACCCTCTTAGGTCTTACTGTTTCTATTTTAAAAAGAGAAAAAAAACGCTCAAAGAGCCAGGGAAGTAACCAGGCCAAACATGCACAGCCCGTAAGAGTCCAAGCGGAAACTGAGCCTTCTGCTCCCCGGGAGATGCTGTCAAGAAACTGTCTTTCCCTGGGGCGCCTGGGTGGCTCAGTGGTTTAAAGCCTCTGCCTTCGGCTCAGGTCATGATCTCAGGGTCCTGGGATCGAGTCCCGCATCGGGCTTTCTGCTCGGCAGCATGCCTGCTTCCTCCTCTCTCCCTCTCTGCTTGCCTCTCTGCCTATTTGTGATCTCTGCCTGTCAAATAAATGAATAAAATCTTTAAAAAAAAAAAAAAAAGAAAGAAACTGTCTTTCCCTGAGAGGTGGGTTTGCAGCTTCCAGGGGAAGTGATCCTTCACTAGCTCATCCACTTTGCTGGCTTCTCCCGTGGCCCTGCCGGAAAGTATCACGGGGAAATAATAGAGATGCACGGGAAAGCCCAGGTGCCAACCCTACCACTGCCACCTCCCCAGTGACCTGACTTTGAGCAAGTTCTATCATCCCAGCCTTGGGGTCCCCTGTGTGAAGGTGTGTTTTCCTGTTACAGGTTGAAGACCAAGCATATCAGGGACTGACAGCTCCTGGCAATACGGCAAAAAATATATATACACACACACATATATATAAAGATTTGAGAGAGAGCGTGCACAAGCGGGGACAAGCAGGGGGAGGGGCAGAAGGAGAATCTCAAGCAGAACCCCCTGCTGAGCACAGAGCCCCATGTGGTGCTCGACCCCAGGACCCCACAACCCCAAGATCATGACCTGAGGCTAAACCGAGAGTCGGCCACCAAAAGTAACTGAGCCCCAATATATTTTTTTCATGTTAGTCAAATGGACATAACATAAAATTAACCATTTTAACGTGAACAATTCAGGGGCATTTAGTACATTTGCAATGTTGTGCAAAGACCACCTCTACCTGGTTCCAAAAGGTTTTCATCGCTCCAGAATAAATTCCCATGCCCATTAAGCAGTCAGTCCCCGTCCCCCACTCTTACCACTCCTAGCAACCACAAACCTGCTTTTTGTTTCTATGGGCTTACCTATTCGGAAAGTTTCACATAAATGGAATTATGGGAGACCTTCAGTGTCTGACTTTCATGTAGGATCATGTTTTCAAGGTTCATCCAAGTTGTAGCAAATACCAGCACTTCCTTCCTTGTTGTGGTTGAAGAATATTCCATAGTGTGTATATACCACAACTGGATTATCATTCACCCCATGACACACCGCTGGGCTGTTTCTACCTCTTGGCTATTGTTAGGGCTGCTATGAACATTACTGTAGCAAGTTCCAACTCCTGAAGCACTTTTACCTTTGATTCTAACAACTTTGTGAGGCAGACCCCAGTGGTCTGAAAGACATTTGGGGCGTGCTGCCCTCTTCATTAATTCATCGCACTCAAATCCTTCCCCTGCCCAACCTTCTTTATTTTAATCAAGAAAAATGGCGAACGACTTCCAAGGCCAAGTCAGACACATGAAGACTTTCAAGAAAGGAATGAACAAGTGTTTATTCATGACTTGATTTTTTTTTTTTTTAACCAATCATAACTCAGAATGTAACAGAACGGCTACAGACCTGGACATTATCCCTAGCCTGAATGAAAGATGTAAAGGCCATCCTAAGAACTGAATTTTTTCCAAAGTAAAGATGCTGTAGGAATGTGGAGAGAAACGAGACACAGCGGGGGACAAAAGCAAAGCTCCCCGTCTCTGGCCCCACACTTCTTCACCACCGAGTTCAGAGACTTCAGGACACCCAGACCTTACATGGCCTGGGACGATTTCCATCCAGTGGACACCTTCGCTACCATCCCGACACTTCCAGCTCAACACCTTAAGCCAGGCGGGCAACCACAGGGCCCCCGTGGGCCTGAGGGACCCGCAGGGCCTTCCCCGCACTGGCGGGGTTGAACGGAAGAAGCGTGTGCTTCGATCTCGACTTGGGAAGGCTCATGTCGTCCCCATTCATGTTCCTGTTGTTCAGCTTCTCACCCCACTCCTCCTCTGCACAGCGGGAACCCACCCTCGGAGGGGCCCTGAGACCGAAGCTCTCGATGAAAAAGTCTCCGTTCCCCCGAATAGTTTTTAAACCCAAAGTGTGGGGCTTCAGATGTACAAAGCAAACTCCATACAACAGGCTCCTAACAGGGCGAGACACAGTCTCACCTGAGGACAGAGGCTGGCTGGCCGCCGTCCCCAGGAGTCAGCCCGGCACAGGCACGAAGCGCAGCGACACAACTTGGCACGATTCACCGTGTCACGTCAAGTACTCCTCGCCGCATACATAACAAAGTCAGTCAGATGAACACGTCACACTGTGTTCCCTCTGGACGCAGAGAGGAAAACTGTCAACTCAGAATTGAAGAGGTCTTGGGGGTGGGCCTCAGAAGAGAGCAGGAGCCGTAAGAATTCCCTTGCTCAACAACATCAAAGCCTTCCTTCCTGAGGCCTCGATCATCACCAATGGTTCATTTTTTTTCTTTTGTCTCCCCTCCATCAAGACTTTCAATCCAGGGATACACAAAATCAGGAGGGAGAAAAAAACATTTTTTTAAAGATTCATTTGGAGCATTTAAGTTTTACCAAAAGCAGGGAAAAGGGAAGGGACACAGACTTTCCACGTCTACCTCCATCCCCACTCTCCTTCCTCCCAACCTACTTTGCTTTAAATCAAAGCAAACTTTTTCTGGAAAAGGGTCCCTGAGTAATTATCCTAGGCTCTGTGGGCCATTAGGTCTCCAGTACAAAGACTTGACTCCAAAACTAGCCACAGACCAACAGCCACATGCTAACTGGCTGGCTCTGTTCCAATAAACCTTTATGGATGAACCCTTAGGTCTGAATTTCACGCTCATTTTTACACATCATGAAACATGACTCCTTTTTTCCAACTGTGCAAAAAAAACCCATTCTCGGCTCCCAGGCCAGCAGGGAGGGGACGTGACACACAGGGTCCAGTCTGCTCAACCCTGCTCTAAATGGTTGATGCCAGCTTGTTAGGGATGTAGTATACGTGGGGGGTTTTTTGGGAATCGGGGGGGGGGGGGCGGAGGAAGGTTTAGGTTTGCACAAACCAAAACAGAACCAGGCACGGGCGACATTACAACAGTACATTTCAGAAAGAAAGCACCCATCTCTGTCACTCGAACCCTAAGAAAGTCCGAAAACTCCTTTCATCACTTCTCGGCAGAAGACTACAAATTTTAAAACGTACCTCCTTACTTCTAAAAGTTAAGCTTTTCACTCTCTCCTCCTTGAAAAAGAAGTATGAGGATACATACTTATGTTTTCTGAAGCAGACCCCTAGCTAGTACTTAGATTCCCCTTGTGGGTTCAGCAGTAGACACGCTGTCAGATATAAAGGATATCACAACACACCTTTTCCCCTAAAGGTCTTTGATCCCTGAGAGTGTTCAGTGATTTACCCGCAGTGTGGACGTGATAAATTGGGGCTGATCCCTCCCAGATCCATAATCCCAGCTGATCCACCTTTGATCTGCTGCAGGCATTTTAGAAATGATTTTACCTAGAAGTCAGTACACATATATTTTTTTTTCTTTTTGAGGGTACATATGTGTTTGTGTATGTGTTGTTAGTACCTGTATTTATGGCAATGAAGTTAGCATGGTCTTACAGGAACAATACCAGACTTTAAAATACTAGTTCTGCCACTCAGCTCTGTGACCCAAAGAAAACTAATTAGCCTCTCCAAACCTTTTATGAGAACGGACATAAAAACAACCTTTCTCAAATAATCCCAACACTTTGGTACAAGGTCTGGTTGGCTCTAATTTATCCACTTAATCAACAAAGGTTTAATGAGCCCCTCCAATGTCCGGGGCCCGAGGAACACATGAACAAGACAGACCCAGACTCCTCCACTGTGGAATTTACAGACCAATGGCAACTCACTGACTGTTCCTAAAAACACACACGCATACGCCAAAAACACCCCTTAAACTATAAAACATCTGTCCTCCTTTGCTTTCTCTACTTTGAATTCCACTCCAACCTGTCAGGGAGTGGCACTGGCTTTGGAATCTAACAGACGCAGATAAACCACGTCTGTCTGTCGTGTGTCTGTCATTCTTGCTCTAGAGCGTGACTTCGGAAGACTGTCGGCATCTGAAGATTCAGGCACTCCTGACCGAGACCATTCTTCAGAAATTCCATAGTCCGTAGAGAGGGTTATCATGTGGTCTTGCCAAGGCCCGGTCTGAATCCTGTAAGTGGTGAGGGGATCAGGATATGCTGCCCCCAAATATGCCACTTTGACATAAGAAATACTTTAAGCTGAAGGGATCTGAGAAGCAGCAGGTGCAGGAAGGACTCCCTGCCCTCGGAGGGATATCTAGAGGAACGCGAATGAGTAGGCCTTGATACACTTGCCCAGTAACTACTTTAGTCTCTACCCTTTTGTCCCACCACATTTTGCCAAGACTCTACTCTTCATCAAAACGTATAAAAGCACTTAGGTTTAACCATGTCTTATAGTTTTCATTTCCTTATGAAGGGTCCCATCTGGCATGAAACTTATATGAAATCAATGTGTATGTCTTTCTCTTGTTAATCTGCCTTTTGTCAGTCCAACTCATGGGGTCCTCGCTGGAGAACCTCAGAAGGTATTGGGAGAAAGTGTTCCTTCCTCAAAGAGGTGAGGTTGGTCTGCGAAGGCAAGACCTCTAGCTAGTACATAAGCCAAGCCTAGCTCCTGCCTGTCGGCTCCGGTGTGTTCCTTTCATTTAACAAACTTTAGTTTTTGCAACTACTCTAAGAGGCAGGTATAACCATCCTCCCGGAACACGTACAGGAAGTGGAAGTAACTGGACACTAGAGTGGCTTTGAGGATCTTGTCCTGTCAGCCTCCGATGCTCAGGGTCTAAGAGGTGGTTTCTGACCCTGTGTGAACTTAGAACCAGCCTAGGCACTTGAACAAATCCTGATGCCCAGCCCCACTCCAGAGGAGTTAAATCAGACCATCCAAGAGCGAAGCCCAAGTATCAGGACTTTCTAAATGCTCCTCTGATTTTCATCTGGGTAGATGCTGTAAAGTGACAGTCGCTGAGCCAAATGTAGCCTGGAAACTCCTAAAAATCAGAAGACTGCACGTAATACCCACATTCTGGCTTCTTCTACAACCGTGCTGCCCAGTGTGGTAGCCATGAGTCACACGTGGTTATTTCAGTTTAAATCAATTCAACTCAAATAAAATTAAAAATATGGTTCCTTGGTCATACCAGCCACATTTCAAGTGCTCAGTAGCCTCACGTGGCTGCCTTACTGGACGATGCAGATATGGAACACTTCCGTCGTCAATATAACGGCTATCATCATCCCGTTAGAGTCTAACACAATCTATTGGACAGCACTGTTCCTAAAACTCCAAGGATCTAGGCCCACATTCCAACGAGACAACAGGGTCATCGCCTGCTTTAGACGGGCCACATGCTTTCCCGTTGGCAGCCTGACTCCACTCATTCAGGTCTGTGACCTGCCCTGACCCTTAGATGCCATACCCAAGCCCTGCCTAGCCATTATGCAAGTTAGATAAAACTGGTGCAGAGCCTGATAAGAAACAGACCCAAATTCTCTATCTCTAAAGCTTACCTGTGCGTGTGGTGTGTTCCCTCTGTCCCCTCACCTCCCTCCTTCCATCTCCCTCTTTCTGTTTTTACTGAAGCAAGAAGGTTAACTTACATGACATGAGATTCTACCTGACAAATGGCCCGCTGGCCTCTGGAGTCAATGTCTGCATGGACGTGTACTCATCCTGTATGATTCTCTACGCTTCGAAAGATCAGATTTTCATCTGGGCAAAGGTCCACCAAAGAAGATTCAAAAATAACTCCAGTTTCCACAGAAATGGTCACTTCTTCCTGTGAGTAACTGGATGGAAGGTACATGCATTCTTTCCCATTCTGGACAATTAGCCCTAATGGGCCCAAATCCTTGCCTGATCTACTTCAAAAGCCCTTTCCAGAAGCTGCCCCAGTCCTCTAAGAGCATTCTGTGTGTGTTGGGTGAACCATGGGACCAACTGCCATTTGGTCACAATGCAAGAGCTGGACGTGGTGTAGAAACCCACAATACCAGTTGACTCATGCCTCACACTGAACATCCGAAAACGCCAGAGCAAGATTTATAGACTGCGATTATCTAGAAACATCCCACACATTGCAACAAGATCTATGAGAACATTTAGGAAGCAGCCCAACTCCTCAATGGGAGAAAAAATTTTTTTTTAATTTTATTTATTTATTTATTTGACAGACAGAGATCACAAGTAGGCAGAGAGGCAGGCAGAGAGAGAGGAGGAAGCAGGCTCCCTGCTGAGCAGAGAGCCCCATGTGGGGCTGGATCCCAGGACCCCGGGACCATGACCCTTGCCGAAGGCAGAGGCTTTAACCCACTGAGCCACCCAGGCGCCCCAGTGGGAGAAAATTTATACAACACCCTTTATAGGACTTGACCAGGGCTAACCCCAACAGCCGCCATCAGAAAAGGGTCATGAACCTCACATACACTCTAGTTTGGGTTTTGACCAAAATGGCCTCCAACAATTGCCAAGACATTCTCTAAACTCAAGTTTTCCTTATTTACTCCAGAACTCCTTTTTTTGTACCCAGGGCTCACAAAAACAGCGAAGTCAGGTTCTTCCAATCAATATTTATGTATTAAGCCCTAAGGAACACCGAAACGGGAGTCATACTAGAGTTTCAGTTGTCAGTACATAAAGTCCAAAAGGCAGAACGGTGCCCCAGGAAGAGATTTTTAAAAGGCAACTTCTTCACCACTGCCTCGGACCCTACGTCTGGAATACAGGACGATCGTGAGCAGCTCAGCTCTGACCCCGGTCAGAAGCATCAGGTAAGGCCCGGAATCAGACCACAGGACAGGGAGGGGACCCATCACCAGAAGAAGGCCCTTCCTCCTCCGGCTACCAAACCCCAGGGGTGCACGGCCAACTAGCTGTTGCTTCTGTTCTCAGCTCAAAGCAGTTCAGAAGGAAGCGCCTGGAAGTTGAGCCCCAGGGGAGAACGCGTTGGGGTAGGAGAGGAGGGAATGGAGGGAGTACTCCAAGGTAGAGGTAGGGAGGACGATCGTAGACAAAACAAAGCTTGTTTATATGCCACAAGGAAAGCACTCAGGTTCCAGAACCCAATATAGCATTTCTACTGTGTGAACAGCATGTAATAGATTATAGTAATAGTGTATTTTAACACGTCTGTTATATTCATCTCTTTCAAGAACACCCAGGACCTGATCACCAAACATACTCTCAACGGAGAAACTCAACCACCTGTTCCATGCAGTGAAGAGCGTTCACGGGTGCCAGGCACGGTGCTTCCAGAGCATTGAATGAAGGACATACCACTTAGCAAAGCAGGGCAGAGCACCAGGAGCCCTCCACCCCTGCCCACAGGGTGGAGGACTCTCGCTGCTCTGCACTGACCTCCTTACCCCAGACTTGATTCCTGCAGGAGGAAGGCTACACCAGGCCATCAAAGACCCTCATGGCGAGAGTGGTGGTTTCTTTGGACCACGGAGAGGGAGCTCCTTAATCACATTTAAGCAAGTTAATAATCTCTTCAAGGCCACCTGGGGATTAAGTGGCGGAGCAGAGAGTAGAAAAGACCCCCCCACCACCCCGCCAGGGAATGGACTCCAAGGTTCAGCACTGCAAACAAAGAGCAGGATTACTGTGCTCAGCTTCCTGCTGAGTGAAAAGCTGGACTTTGGAAACCTTACACAAATGTGTCTATCAAGTCCAGAACAACACAGGAAGCTGTGGCATTCTTTAAAAAAAAAAAAAAAAAAGGCAAATGACAACTCAAGTAACTAATCTTCTGCCCAGCATCATGCATCAGTCATAAAAGGTACTGCTTTCATGCCGCACCCAGCTGTTTTGGGGGTGTGTGCACGCACAGGTGAGAGAGAGAGTGTGTGCGTGTGTGTGTAAGTTTTTTACATGTCCACAATGAAAACGTACCCATCCTAAATATATTCCAAATTATTTCAGGGAACCCGACCACTGTTTAAATCAATGCCACCTCTCTCAGAACCACTTAGTATAGAGATTAATTAACATAATCTACAGCAAGCACACAGCACACTGCCTGACACATTCATGTGGACTGACAAGTAGCAGCTTACCTTCTTCATAGTAAGAGCTAACACACGGGGGTGCCTAGGGGGCTCAGTCGGTGAAGCGCCTGCCTTCGGCTCAGGTCATGATCCCAGGGTCCTGGGATCGAGCCCCGCATCGGGCTCCCTGCTCAGTGGGGAGCCTGCTTCTCCCTCTGCCCCACCACTCCCCCGGCTTGTGCCCTCTTTCTCTCTCGCTCTCGCTCAAATAAATAAAATCTTTAAAAAAAATTATAGCTAACATGTAAAGCCTGTTATGGACCAGGCACTGCACTAGGCCCTTACACACACACACACACACACACACACACACACACACACACACACACTTCCCTGCAGCCCTTCACGGGTGCTATCATCACATCTAATTTACACACAAGAAAATTGGGTATGCAGAGATTGGAGCCATTTGCAAAAGGTCATGTTGAAAAAAAAAATTGCAGGCCAGGGTTCCATCCACATTGAAGGTTCTTAACCAGCACGCTGTGCAATTTCTCTACTCTAACAGCTGGGCAGCATTCACACCAGAAACATATACCCTCTTTTGCCATTCACACTGACATGATTTGGGGGGGTCGTTCTTCTGTGGAGTGAGAGCAGGGTTCCTCAACATGTGTGCCCCCCTCCAGCAGCCCCCCTCGAGCCAGGGTCCGCCCTACTTACTGACTGGCTGGTGCTCCCTGGGTGTGACACAGCGATCATCAGTGGCAAAGCAGCCCGGGAGGGGAGGACAGGCTGCCGAGTGGAGGGCCAAGAGTGAAGGCTGGCTGCCTCAGCTGGTAGAGGACGACAGGGACAGCTCTGGGCGGCTGCGACAGCAGTCCCCACCTCAGAGACCGAGAACACCGCAGGGAAGGGCCGACAACACAGCACAGACACGGCATGTGAACAGGCACAACGACATGAAACAGTACCTGAAGCCAAATGCAATCCAAACCCAGTCCAAGACAACAAGGGGCTTCTGAAGCCGAAGTACAGCCCTAACCACGTTCTTGTCAAAAAAACAAAAACGGACGGGCTTTCAACAATGGATGACTGCTGTCTTGCTTTTCTAACACTTAAAAATGGTCATTCGCCCTTCCTTCCTCAGCCTCCAACAGCACCAGACCACCTTGGTTCCAATCCTGAGGCTTCCTGAAGTAAAGAAGCAACAGCACTCTGAACCGTCCGGCCCCATGTTATTTGCATGGGACTGAAGCATGACTGGCTCATGTGTCATGTTACAGAGCTTCCGGTTAAAATGCGCAAATAAATAATAAACAAATGTAAATTTAAAAATGGAAGAGGAGTGGCGACACTAGACATCCTCCCCCTGAACAAACTGTGAGCAAAAAAGATTTCCAGCAGCATGTTATGAAACATTGGCCCATGCATGCATATGCAAACACATGTGGTCCCTGAGCCTTAGGCTCTCAACTTAGTAGGGAATTTCCGAGGAGCGCTGGTTTCTTTGACAGGCTGGAAGGAATGCAACAACACAGATCTGTCTCCAAACAAGAAAACCCCAGCTGGAGGCTGGGAATAGAACAATCCTTCCAAGGGTTTCAACTCCAAAGAACCAACTGCCATATCTGGGTCAATTTCTCTGGCAGCAAAAACCACAGGATGCACGGCAAGTGAGAAGATGAAAAACTGTTGCATTGGGACTGGTCAACCGATGGTTAAAAAGACACACTCAGCACCGAGGTAAGAGAATATGGTGGCTCAAAGCGTGGAGGCTCTAGAATGAGGCCCCAGTTCACCCCCTCCAGGGGTGGTAAGAGCAGCTACCCTGTGAAAGTGGGAAGGCCATAATCAATCAGCACGGTGAGGGCTCGGTTTGGTTAACTACCAACGCCATTGCCATTTCCGTCACCAAAGAAAAGAGTGAGCTTCGGCTGGTCAGAGGGCAAAAGGTGACCTAAGCCTAGGGGCTCCAAGTACAGGTCATCTAAACAAATGGAATTTCGTATCTACACTTTAGAGAGAAGAAATGATCCTTTGGTTTGTGGCCATGGCCAAATCTTCAAGCCCACAAATGCATCCCAAGAGTAGAAAATGTCCACAGTAAAACAGAAACGTTTCATTATTTTTTCTAGGCAAACAAAACTGTGAGCTCTTTTGCATTCTTTATAGTTTCTTCTTCTTTTTTTTTTAAGTCTCTGCTAGCACAGCCATTAAAGACAATCTCTAAAAGTCTTTGTTGAGCATCAGAATGAGACAGCTGGGATACTGGCATGAGGAAATGTTCAATCTTGTCATTTTGCAAAAGGAATTCATATTCATAATTAATGAGGCTTTTGTCCATGCCGGAAAGAAAATCCAAAGGCTCAACTATGCTTAAGTCAATTCTACCCAAGCCAACTGCAATACAATTTTATAAATTATAGAGCAACAGGGAAGAACAAGATTTGAGAAGTGAGCATAAAGAAAACGACTAACATACTTCAAGGAAGAAACTGGCTTAAAGATACTGATTTCTGAACGGATGGCTCCATTTTTTTTCTCCTCCATAAAAGACACAGTAATTGAAAATTTTAACATCCTAAGAAAAAGCAGGTACTTGCCCATCACTACATGGGTTTGAAAAAGCCAATAAGACTTTGTTTCTGAGTGTGTCAGTCGGATGCTGCCAGGTACAGCACCAGGACCACCATTATTAACCCAAAACATCAACTAAAAATCACCAAGATGGGCGGATGAACCACAAAAGTAGCTTTGGTTCCAGAGGCACGTCGACGCAGATATCGGAGGACAAGTAGAAAACTCTTAAATAAATACTAAGGAAACAACTCAAAGAAATTTCCTTAAAGATAATTTTTCTCATTATGTGGCTATTGAAAAAATAGACAAAGACAAACCAGCGTTAAAGGAAAAGCTCATTTCGTTCACTAATCAAAGTTTTATTCAGCAACAACCATGGTGGAGGCTAAGGGTATAACGAAGAAAAAAATACAAAACACTGGCAGGATAATTGCCAGACGCTAGCCGAGAGAGTGGACAAGAGGAAGACAGGGATTACCTGCTTAATGTGTATGGGGTTTTGGGATTTTTGTGGTAAAATATATCTAGCACAAAATTTAGCATCATAGTCATCTCTTTAATTAAGATTTTATTTTGTTTTAGAGCTGTTTTGGGTTTATAGCAAAATGGAGGAGAAAGGATAGATCTCCCATATATGCCCTTATCATTACAAATGCACAGCCTCCTGTTATCAATATCCCCCACCAGAATGGTACACGTGTTATACCCGATGAATTGACTCTGGTCCATCATTATCACCCGAAGGGCACAGTTCAATGAGGATGCATCCTTGGTGTTGTACGGACATGTAGCCATCAGTATGGTATGTCACAGAGTATTTTTTACTGACCTAAGAATCCTGTGCATTATCACCATTTTTAAAAAAGATTTTATTTATTTGAGAGAGAGAGAAAGAGACAGAACACACAAGCAGGGGAAGCAGCAGAGGGAGAAGGAGAAGCAGACCCCTCTGCTGAGCAGGGACCCCAATGTGGGGCTTGATCCCAGAACCTGGAGATCATGACCTGAGCCGAAAGCAGACGCTTAACTGATGGAGCTACCCAGACACCCCAAATTATAACCATTTTTAAGTGTAGAGTTCCATGACATTCCAGTACAGTCACTCTGCTGTACAACCCTCACCAACACCCATCTCCACAACTTCTCCCTCACCCTGGGTGCAGGTTTAATTCGAGGTGATCAAAATACTTCAGAACCAGACAGAGGTGACAGTTGTACAACACTGTGAATAATGAAATGCCACCAAACTATTTGCTTTCCAACAGTTTTGTGTTCTATGAACTTCATCTCAATTAAGGAAAAAAAAAAAAAACAAAAAACAGGGCACACCAGAGGAGTGCTCACTGGGTCATTAGTGAAGGAGTCCTTGCCTTGAAGAAGCTTGAAAAGGAATGGGGGAAGTTTGAATGGGAGAATGAAAAGGGAAGTTTGAAAGGGAATGGTGACGGGCACCCAGGTTCTGGGCTTGGAGCAAAGCAGGGCAGCCTCTAACCCACCTGAGGACCAAGAAAGGCTTTCCAGATGAGAAGGCGCCCGAGAGCAACCTTAGAGGATCAGCTAGGGTCTGCGTGAGGGAAGGAAAGGAATATTCCAAGTGAAGGCCAAAGTGGGGAAGGTGAGATTCCCCAGACCGGGGACATGCAAGAGACAAATAAAAAATCTCAAAATTCATTTTTTAAGAATGGTAACCATGTTAGATGATGGGTTTGTTAATTAACTGAGGTCATCATTTCACCATGTCTAAATATATGAAATCATGATATACACCTAAAAAAAATCACAACCTAAATATACAGTTATTTGTCGATCATACTTCAATAAAGCTTGAAAAAACAAAACATTAACGAAATAAAAATTCATTCAAGTGACCATTACAATACCCCAAATCTAGGAGCAAATAGTATTACAATTACATGTAATATTTATAATAGGTAAGTACTCATTTATAAACAAACATATAAACCGTAGTAGTAATAAACAAAATAGTAACAGAGCCCAGAGAAGAAAGGGAAATCGTAAAATGTCAGAAGTCTCTCGGAGGAAAATCAGGGACGTAAAGAGATGAAGAGACATGGGCAGAGGTTGGAGACAGAAAGGTAGGAGACAAGGCAAACAACGGCAGAATCAGACATGAGCACTGGTGTCTAAGAAGCAGTTGAGGAACCCCCGGTCCGACGTGGGCAGGACTCCCAGAAATTATGTGACACAGCAGCACATGACCTTGTGTCATAGCTGCTGGGCCCTTTTAGAGCCACAGCGTCACGTGACTCCACAATCACCCTGACAGGCAGGGATGGCCAACCCGACTGTCCTCCAACAGACAACAAAGCTGACGTGTGTCCAATCGGACTGACCCACCAAGGCCAACCCCCGCTGTGACTGGGCAGTACGGACCCCGAGCCAGCGTCCCAACCCAGGCTCTGCCTCGGCCAAGCCACCTCTCCGTGAAGGAAGCCACCCCAGAGGGAATGAAAACCTCTGTCTGTCTCCATCATTGTTCTTAGTCAACTGAATCTTTATAAAATACTATGTATATCTCCACACTGGAGAATGACCTTCTGCGGAAAAAGAGCAATCTATTTTGGTAAGATGCGGCCTCTTCACAAAGTTTTATCCACGACTTGGCACAGTGGTCGTTGCTCAGATGAAACCATTGCATGAAGTGTCAAACTTCTAAAATCAAAACATGGTTATAAATAACTTAAAACCCAGCTTAAAGGAACCAAGTTCTCCACAACTGCGTCAAGAAAAGGCACAGCCATGGTTCCACCAAACCGCCCTATGACAAGACCTGAAGGGTCTAATTCAGAGGTTCTCCTGGGGACCATTTTAACTCCCAGGGGACGTTGGGCAACATCTAGAGACATTTTCAGTTTTCACAACTGGGGGACAGACCAGGGGTGCGGGCAGACGTCCCACAACGCACCGTCTTCACAACCAAGAATTCTCCAGCCCAAGATGTCAATAGCGCTGCAGTGAGGAAATGCTGGTCTCAGTCCCGAGAGGGTTCTATATAGACAAATGATCTCTCGGGTGGAAAGAACATGGGACTGAGGGTCACATAAAGCAGATACACACTCCAAAGCTCTGTGGCTTCAAAGTTAAGTGATGTTTTAACCCAGTCACTGGGAGTCATCAAGCTGGTTCCCCTTGTTTGCAAAATGGGGTTGCTACCGGGGCGCCTGGGTGGCTCAGTGGGTTAAAGCCTCTGCCTTCGGCTCAGGTCATGATCTCAGGGTCCTGGGATCGAGCCCCGCATCGGGCTCTCTGCTCAGTGGGGAGCCTGCTTCCCCCTCTCTCTCTGCCTGCCTCTCTGCCTGCTTGTGATCTCTCTCTCTCTCTCTGTCAAATAAATAAATAAAATCTTAAAAAAAAAAATGGGGTTGCTACCACCTCACGATAAAGCAGCTGGAGGACCAGCTGAGCGTTTCAACGGATGGAAGGCCCTCGGTGAACCCTCAAGGCCATGGCTGGCCTGTGATCCCCACCACCTGTGACAGGCAAAGGCTCTGGGGTGTCCCACTGCTTCTGAAGAACGCCCCCTCCCAGGATTTGCTTTGTACAAACACATTTGGAGAAACAAATGTCAGGGGCATTAGTCATCCATCTAAACAACGCTGGGGCCCCTCTTCCTGTCCCTCAATCTCACGCCACAGAAGTCTGTTCACGGCAGCAGGAACCTGGGGCTGCGGACCTGTCACGTCCCGCACGGATGTGCTCCGGGCCCACCTGTGGCCAGTGGCTGACGGACCACTGGGAGGTCAGTGGGTGTGTTCAGGTGGCTCATGAGTCCTTCTGGTTCTCATACAAGCAACACATCTTACACTTGGCCTTTTTAAACCGTATTATCCAAATGAAGGCTTGCTCTCATCATCACATCCACATTTCAACAAGCACAGATGGCAGCCACGTGCTCAACCGGCCAGTCCAGGGCAAACGTCCGGGCGAGCTCTCCAGGCGCTCTGATCCGGTTCTCTGGGCAGGCTCCGGGACAGTGGGGTCAGGAAATGCAGGAAGGGGGTTGGGGTGGAAAACATGGAGAAAGCTGGAGGCCTTTTGTCTGCTCTCAAGCCCTTTGGACAAATCAAATGGACTCAGCCAGAGTCAACGGGATAAAAGGCCGCATCAGCCCGGCGTGCCCGTCATTCCCAAAGGAAGCCTACAGACCCCCGGCTCGAGCAGGAAATGTTCCACTTTCACCACCTCCTCCAAAATTCTTCCATATTTTATCTGATACCTCTGGCCACCTTTGGGTGATGGTGCTGTTCTGCGACCGACACATGAAAAGGGTGCATATGAAGGTCTCTTTCTGCCTTTGCAGAAGCAGCATTTTTTAAAATTTGTAATCACTCAGTTTTTCCCCCTCCCTGGTTATTTTAAAGGGAGAAGCAGCGGCATTGTATCGAACTGTGAAATGCGCTCAAATGCAGCTCTAAAGAAAAGTACCAGCAGCGGCTGGATATTAGTTTCCATGGCAACCAGGGTCCCTGGGCCCTGGCACACACAGCAGGAAGTGCTGCAGATTTCCACAGCAGTATCTTTTACTAGAAATAAGAGTCCCGTGGCAATCTTAAATGTTTGGGAATCAAAACACATACTGTGTGTGCGTGTGTACGTGTGTGCATGTGTACAACCCATGCACACACGTGTGGATGGAGATAGATTTGCAAAACAGTGACAAGGCCGACGAAAGATACCTCGTTATTCTTACAGATAAATATGCATAGGTATGGCAAATATAACAATATATTTTTGCTCCAAATTTAAGCAAAGTAGCCCCCCTCACAGACACAGAGCTAAAAGAAAACAAAAGCGTCTTCCATAGGAAAACGAAGAACCGAAATGAAATGGGAAATGGCTTTCAAGAAACAGCTGACCAAAGATCCTGCAGAAGCAAATAAGCAAACAAAAATCCTTACAAATAATTGACTGAGAGCACAGAAGAGATTTCTTTTTTCTTTTTTTCCATAGCTCATGTTATTTCCTACTTGAATATCCTCAACATTAAACCAAGGGACGATGTGAACAAGCAGTTTACCACGCGGGTTTGGGGGGAAACCAGGGGACAACACGCTGCACTAGCAGGACAATTCCCTGTGAACCCCTTCAAGCTGAGTGGCCTCGGGCCACTTCGCCCCCTAAAAATGAAAAGGTTCCCCAGACACTAGGTGGTCTATAAGAAAAGCCCTGTACCATCTTAAAAATGAAAGACCACAAGGTTAGGTTAAAAACAAACAACTCCAGATCATTCTCAATTTGGGGAACACATAGGTTTCTAAAAGTAGTACATAAAAATCAAATTTCTTTAAAATGTATCAGAAGGATTCACTGCCAGATTTTTGTGATAGAATAATATCCTTTTGAATGGTCTGTATTCTCAGAGCTATGTCTCAACATCCTATTTTTCCCCCCCAGCTGAGCACACGTGTACGTTCAAGTGATAATGGGAGTTCAGAGACTTCCTGTCTCCCCAAGTTCTAGGCCACGGGTTTCTCAGAGGAAGCGGAGAAGAGGCGCTTGCAATCAGGCAGAATAGGCTCATCGTAGAAAAACACTAGTTTTGACAACTTCAAGTGTCTTCAAGTTCACATTTATATTCCAAATAGTTATTCTTATCTGAGGTGGGCAGACCAGACCAAGTTCACAACTCTACGGCAAATGATCTTTCACAAGAAAACATCATTTTAGAACAAAACAAAACAACCTTGCCGCATCTGTAGAAACTAAAATAATTGCATCCTCCCATGAACACTAATCTGTATTTCACCAAAGTAACACCACCATGGTTGTGTACAACAGGAGGATGGGCGGAGTTATTAGTTATTAAGCCAAACGAAGAGCAAAAGGGAAAGAATGAGGATGGAGCAGAGGGAGGGAGAAGGGGGAGAGTCCTCACGGCTGGTGTACGAAATGCAGGCAGCCCAGCTAGCGGGAAGGACGGAACTGCTGAGCAAGCCACTTCATTATGTAAACTGCCTAACGACACAAATGACGACGCTGCACACATCAACCCGGTCACCCATGAAAACATACATCCTCTCCGTGCCCGGACCTTCCTCCCCAGCGCCACCATCGCCACCGTCGCCGCCGTGTCATTCCCCGGCATTTATTAAGGCGGCTGAGGTTGGACAGAAAACAGCACATATCACCTTCAGGCATCATCTGGGAAAATACACGGGGGCCAAACCAGGTGATGCCACGGACCTGAGCACAAACAGATACTCCCCTCGGATTAGTGGCAGGACAAGCCTTAGCAGGACACGCGGGCTCTGGCGTGCAGCTCAGACACCCCCAGCTCTCCCTGTTCCTGGATTTCAGGATTCTGGGGACAGCCTGCTCCGGACAGCCAGGACGTGCTTACATTCAAGTGGGACTCACGTTAGGGCCTTTCAGCCCAATGCACAATAACTGCTGGAAGGGTCGTTTCGGGAAGATGGTGAGAAGTCACACAGCGCACAGGCGGGCGCTGGCTAACCACTGTGAAGGTGGTTCGTCTCTGGCACCTGTTGCTACCCAACCAAACGTCAATTAGAAAAGGCTACCGCTTGTAAGGGGGGGGAAGAGTATTGCTAGTCAAGCATGAGTTTTAACATTAAGAAAAGATCAATGGGGGGGCGCCTGGGTGGCTCAGTGGGTTAAGCCTCTGCCTTTGGCTCAGGTCATGATCTCGGGGTCCTGGGATCGAGCCCCGCATCGGACTCTCTGCTTTGCAGGGAGCCTGCTTCTCTGCCTACTTGTGATCTCTGTCTGTCAAATAAATAAATAAAATCTTAAATAATAATAATAATAAAAAGAAAAGATCAATGGGATCAGAAAGAAGGGATTTCATTGTATCACCGGTAATGCCCAGTTCATGATCCCAATCTTCTGGAATATACAAATTTGCCCACCAAAATAATCACATATATTAGCACCCACCTCTGCATTCCTACAACCAAAAAAGGAGGGGGTGGAAGGAAGATTTGTTTTTTAAAATTTATAAAATAAAGATACCTAATAAGTATATCATTCCTTTATTTCTTGTTGTTGACTACAGTGTGATTTGTAAAAGAAAAGACGTTTAAAGTACACAGGCCTCCTTACTATGTCAGACTCAACACCAAGTCTGAATTTCATAACAAGCAAACTAAAAAATAACAAGTTTAAAAAATGTTAAATGGTAAGACAAACTTCACATTCAAAGGACCACTTTTATTTTTTTTTTTTAAAGATTTATTTGAGAGACAGAGAGAAAGATTGCAGGCACATGAGCAGGGAGGGGGCAGAGGAAGAGAGTATCCTCAGGCTCCCTTGGAGTGCAGGGCCCAATGTGGGGCTCAATCCCAGGACCCTGAGATCATGACCGAAACCAAAATCGAGTCGGACACTGAACCGACTGAGCCACCCAGGCGCCCCCATTGGGTCTTTTTTTTTTTTTTTTTACAGATTTCTTTATGTATCTGAGAGAGAGAAAGAGAGAGCATGAATGAGAAAAGGGGGAGAAAGAGAGAATCCTCAAGCAGACCCACTGAGCATAGAGTCTGACACAGGGCTGGATCCCAGGACACTGAGATCATGACCTGACCTGAGATCAAGAGTCAGATGCTTAAATGACTGTGCACCACCCTCTCCCCCACAGGGGCAATTTTTTAAAAGTTGTTTTATCCCAAGCAGAATGTGTAGGATTAAACGTATTGTGGTAATGGGTTAAAATGACTCAAAGTCTATCAGAGTGGAAAAGCATCAAAAAGTGAAACCCACAAGCAGGATATGCATCCATGAACCCACTTAAAAAGGCATTATATTTTTTATGTCACCCCTTTGTAGGTCAAAGACAACTCCAAAATCTCTCTAGGAGATGGAGAATTTATATCCTGAAGCAATTTGAATAATAGACACACTTTTTAGCTAGGGTAAATATTATGATAAAAAGCAACAACTTACAACTTTTTTTTATTTGGACTTCATGTAATATTGAGACTATGACAGGTATTAAAATACAAAAATAGATGGATACGTACTCCTAGACACGTAGTACACATTTCAGCATGGAGTGGCTTGAGAAGCTGATGGAAATTCCTGAAGCTACTATTCCAGACTGTGGCCCAAATAGCCCTTAGCAAAGTTGTAAGTTACATATAATTAAAATTAATTAAAATGTAAAAAATTAGGAATTCAGCTCCTCAGTTACGCTAGCCCCATTTCAAGTGCTCAAAAACCACATGCAGCGAATAACTACCATATTGGGCAGGGAAACCACAGACCATTTCCAGAATTTCACAGAATGGCCTGGCCCAGACTGAAAGCTCCACAGGGCCAGGACGCCACAGCAGGCATACACAGCACCTGTCAAGTCCTGGCACTGGGCCTGCAATTAAAGGGAAAACAAACAAAAAAGAAATGCCAGAAAAAAGGTGACTTTGCCTTTGCCTGGTCAATTTCCTACTTGAAACAAATACAAATGTTCTTATTCTGCATAGCTCTGTTCTTACTCCCCACACCCGCCAACATCATACCAGCAAGACTCTTCAAAACGTAACTAACCGTGGGGCACAGTTAGCTTAGAGCTTCCTCAGCATAATTCACCAGAATCAAAATCAAGAAGGCAAGTTCAAAACCCTGCAAATGAAAGCAGTAGAGAGTTTCTAGGTCATCTTCGATCCAGCATACCTAGGCTCATGTTTGAAAATATGATAAAATACAGCTGCTGGTCCATCCACCCCGAAAGCTATGAAGGGTTTTACTTTAGGAAAAATTTTTAACACATCAGTAACCGTTTCCTGGGCACCTAAGATGTGCCAGTCTCCGGGAAAACAGAGCTCAGGTGCCCCTATGATGGTTACATACAGTCTCTAAGCAAAATTCACCCTTGCTCCTTCTCTGGGCTCCAAAAGATGCTTTCTGCTAGACTCCATTTTCTCCTATTATCTGGTAAATCCTCAGAATAAGATCACCAGAAAAATGAACAAATGATCCTTGAAGTTTTCAAAACAAGCTAAGCTCTTAAAGAAAAATCACAACTGAGCTTGTTTCCCAAAGACTTTTAAGTTCTCTCTTTTCCTAAAGGCAATAAATTCCCAAAGACAATAACCAAAAACAACCATTCACATGATCTACCACCATATCTGGAGATGAGCAGGCTACAGTTGGAGACCTTTTAATTTTGAATCGGTGAATGAATTTGTCGACATTTCTTTCACGTCATAGTCAAAGAATATTCAGTTCCAGGCCTGTGAGAAGGGCCTTATTTATGATTTTTTTTTAAATAATTAATTTTTCCCCCCAGTTTGTGGCTGAGGAGCTTCCTAGGTAGAAATCACAAGGCTCTGATTACAAGAAACAGTCTGACTTGAACACCAAAGTCAAGCCAGAAGTTAAGGGCCAGTGAAATCTCAAACCACCTAGTTAAACTAAAACTCGGGGGCAAACAAAACCGGTTGAGCTGTCTCTTCCAACAGCTTCCGAGCACCTCCTCCCCTAGAAGGGAAGGTTTCCTCTCTTTCCTGGGCCCAGCCACTCCCCAACCTGCCCCTTCCTGTGACTGCCTCGTGAAATTGCTGGGCCCTCTTCAGCTATAAGAAATATGAAGTCACATACTCCACACCAGACTGGACCTCGGGGTGGGGAGGGGGGTGTCGCCCAAATGTGAATTCTCAACCCCCACATGGAATCTGACCAAGATTTCATCCCACCAGCTCCCCACCCCCGGGGATGACAGCCTTCTTCACCCAGATCCACCAAGGGCCATGCGAGTGTGCTCACTGCTATATGCGCTCATTCATTCATTCGTCAAACACTGTCTGCACTTTGCCAAATGCCAGAGAGCCACTGCGCATCTAGGTGCCCAGGCTCCTCGGAGAGGCCTGTCCTGGAGGGGCCTGCATCCTAGTACGGAGCCGGGGATGACACAGTGAGCCACACACTTGCACTGTGCCGCAGAGGCCCTGAGGCCTGAAGACTCCCCCTGCTTTGATGATCATCGGTATCATCCATGACACAACTGCGAACCTGGCTCCTGGAAAACAAGCAGCAAATCCTCGAGCATCTAAAGGAGGCGGACAGGGGGTGGAGGGGGAGAAGAACATTCCAGGTCTGGAAGACACCCACGAGCAAGCAGATGGGGATCAAAGATTTAAGGGTTTCAGGGAGCCAGGAGCGTCTCTCTGTGGGTGGGAGTGCCAGCCGCTGGCCGAGATGTCGCTGGACAGGTGGCTTATGGCAAGAGGCCCAAACCTCGCTGGGGAGAAATCTCTCCCGAGGATCTTAAAAAAATCTGAGATTCCCAGGTCTTACCCACACCCATCTGACTCCACAGATACAAGGCAGGGCCCTGAAATCTGTATTTTTTTAAAAGATTTTCTTTCTTTATTTGAAAGAGAGAGCAGTGTGAGTGAGAGAAAGAGAGAGAGAGAGCGCGCACAATGGAGAGCCTGCAGGAGCAGGGAGGCGGGCAGAGGGAGAAGCAGGCTCCCTGCTGAGCAGGGAGCCCCATGTGGGCTCAGTCCCAGGACCCTGGGATCATGACCTGAGCAGAAAGCAGAGGCTTCAATTGACTGAGTCACCCAGGCGCCCCTGAAATCTGTATTTTAAAATCAACTTCTTGAGTGATTATGACCTACACAGTCCTCCTCAACGTTCCAGCTTCCACCAGCCCTCCTCAAGCCCACACTGCAGATCTGAGGGGGCCTTGATTTTTCTCTTCTTACCCTCCCTCTCTCCATTATCCTATGCTTCACGTTGCTTCCTCCACTTCCTTTGTCTCCAGGGCAAAAATTGGAAAGTCTAAAGATAACCTAGGGGAGAGAATTTGGACGTCCATCTTCATTCATATTTTATGGACTTAATAGGGCCAAATGAGATTTTTCAAGTCACAGAATATTAGAGCCGAGAAAGGTTCCTTGTGATCATCTAGGACTCTGTGACCTGGGAACACCCCCTTTTAGAGGTGGGGAAATTAAAGCCCAGAAAAGTGAGCTAGACTCGACCCCTCCTTACCACGGTTTTGCTTTTCTGCTGTGTCGTTAAACCCCCAGTCAGCTGTGGTCTGGAATCAGCGGGCCCTCCTTCTGACAAATCGTCAGGAGATCGGTTCAACAGGAGCCCAGCACTGGGTCACAGCACCTTCGTCACTCCCCTCACTTCAGCTTGCCACGTAGGCATTTATCATCATCTCTCATCATCACGAGAAGTATGGGACTAGATGTTCTGAGAGACAGAAAGGCCGCATTCACATAATTTTTATTATAGGATAGTCTTATGACTGGTCTATTTTATTATTACTTTTTGTTGTTAATCTCTGAGCCTAACTTATAAATTAAACTTAATCACAGGTATATATATATATAGAAAAAACAGAATGTACAGGGTTCAGGACAACCCCCAGTTTCAGGCATCCACTGAGGGTCCTGGTTAGTACTCCCCTGGGATAAGGGGTGGGGGTCGGGAGGTTGGCTATCGTAATTTACTCAGGGCTGCCTAGTCGGCAAAACCAGAAGACAAATCCAGGCATCACAGTTCCCAATCTGGGTTACTCCAAGGTGCTACCTAGATTCTTTTAATGCATTCGGGATCAAGTAACTTGAAAAGTGAACATAAGCTTATACTAAATCCAGGAAGCTCCTTACATAAGGAATTGTAACTTTATGGTTAAAATCTAGGCTCTGGGCCAGACTCCTTTTACCACTTACTGGCCATGCAATCTTGGTTTAGGTAAGTTCTCTTTACCCTGATTTCATCACCTAAAATGGAGATCACAAGCATGTATCTTCACATTGTGAGAAGAGATTCAGCATACGTGATGCTCTTAGAACACAGCCCAGCCCGCATTACTATTTAGTAAAGGTTAGCTATGGTGATTTCCAACACTGAAACCATGCCCACTTTTTTAAAGTGATGTACAAAGGCTTCTGAACATTAAAGATGATCTAGTCGGCTGGGGATCCATTTCCTTTCTTCATAAAATCTTAAACTCCTCACTCTGGGTTTGGTGTATCACTATCTAAACAGCCCTGAGATGGTTTTTCAAAGCTATAAAATAATTACACAGGCATACAGAGGCAGCCAGAAATAAAAGTCACACAGCATTATGCTTTTCAAAGGCCCTTGCTGACACAAGCAAACAATGCAGTGACGTGAAGGGCCAGTGCTGACTAAGGCAGAAGGTTTCATCAGCTCAGTACCCCAGCCTTCCAGTGATAAATAGGAAGCCGGGCCCAGTGTGCAAGGATGCGCTCACAGGTGCAGGAATACTATTCTCCAAGAGGTGCCTCTGCTCAAGAGGGCCCTCTACCTCAACCCTCCCTTGTCTTTTCTTTCTTTCTTTCCTTTCCTTTTCTTCCTTCCTTTCTCTCTCTCGCCCTCTCTTTCTTTCTAAGTAACTCAGACAACTGCATACCAGTCAGTCCAAACATTTCTCAACTCCAATGATAGGTCATTTGCTGGTCCATCACGGACACGAAGAAGATGGGGACTCACTCCACAGTCTGGTATTCCATGCATAGCAATACCCAGATACTAATTCTCTGCGGCTAGTAATATGGGAAAAGGTGTACTTCATGTTAAATACAAATTGTATATTCATTCCAGAGTGCACAAGCAACAGAATATGAAACTGTACTATGGATTATGGTGCTAATAAACTCTTAAATTCCATTATGCTTTAATTGTTAATCTAAATACACATATTATAATAGCAACTTAAATGCATTTGTATAACGAACAAAATAGAGTTCTAACATATTTCCACATCCTATTTAACAAGTTAGATAATGACTACATTAATTTTGCTCTTATAGCGAATAGCTTTAAAAAGTTTTTCCTAAATAAATTACATTAACAGCTACTGCAAAATATTAGCTAAAAAGGACAAAGGAATTTCAGAGCTTTGGGAGGCAATATGGAATGCCAATATTTTGGAAACCAGAGACATGCTATCTTGAGATTCTGGAAGCCTGCTCAAAGGAGATGCCCTTAAATTGCCTTCTATCACTTTGAGCAAGAAGGACTCAAAAAATACATTCCAAAGCTCTAAGTAAAACAAACAAAAACCAAAACAACAAAACTGGACTTCTGTAGAGGGTAGATATCAAACTGCAAACCACAGAGTCACAGCCTTTAATGATCTTAAGTCCAAATATATTTGCCGCTGACCAAACCCGTTTGGAGCATTTTTTCCAGATTGTTTCCGTGGAGATGCACACACTATTAAAAACAGATTATACACAGATCTCCCAAAGGATGTATACCTGGGAATTAATTCCTGCATGGCTTGTAACAGCAAATAAATAGGAGATAGCCTGAATTTCCACCAACAGCTGAATGCTGAAACTGCTGTATCCAGACAACAGAATTCCGTTTGGGTGCTAGAATGAATGAGGCAGCTCCCTCCCCAGGCATGGACATGAGAAGTGTCACATACTGTGGCGTAAAAGCACAGGAACGTGTTACTTAGGGGCCCCCTCTAGATCATCCAGAAGTACTTTACTCCATGTACCATTCTACACACCATTCTGCAACCAGCTTTCTTCCTTCCAGACGTGTTTATACATGCAAAAAAAAAAAAAAAAAAAAAGTCTGTAAATGACACTCAACCCAATCCCTGCAAGGGGGCACAGGGAGGGGTGGATTTTACTTTACAGACTGTTATATGAAATTTTAAACAAAAACGGATGGTCTAGGGGTGCCTGGGTGGCTCATTGGGTTAAGCCTCTGCCTTCAGCTCAAGTCATGATCTCTGGGTACTGGGACTGACCCTTGCATCGGGCTCTCTGCTCAGCGGGGAGCCTGCTTCTTCCTCTCTCTCTGCCTGCCTCTCTGTCTCCTGTGATCTCTGTCAAATAAATAAATAAAATCTTAAAAAAAAAAAAAACCACCACACATGGTCTAGGTTTTTTCATTTTTAAGTTAAAAATAACTTAATAAAAATCACTTCTGATGCTTGTTGACCCTACAAGAAGTGCCTTCAGGCTTCTCTCTTATCCCCGCTATAAAATATACCTTCTTTGTATCAACCATAACCTTTTTTAGGTCATGTGAGAATTCTCACACTCGAGAGAAAGTTCTTTTTCCCCTAGTGCATAGAGATTTCTAGAGATCGCAAAATGTAAAGTTATTCTGGCACCGCTAAAAATGACCTGAAATCAAGTGGTTTAAAAATACATCGGAGCGGGGGTCTGTTCACTGCGACATCATTTGTCTTTTGTCAAATATTTCACCTCCAAGCTGCGACTCTACCTCTGTCACCGCCACAGAGAGGCTATTCTGGTTCCTGTTCCCACAGACGGCGGCTCTGTTTGTCCTCCCTGGAGCTATGAGACCTGCAGGCCCTCCGGTTTCCCACCGAGAGCCAGCCCAGGGAGCAGCCTCTGCAGAAACCCCCGTGCCTGCTGTCGGTGATTATAGGAACTCAAGGGATCCTGCCCTCTTCCACCCTTGAGGCTCCCATCAATAGTTAAATATGAAAATATAAAAATCTTATTAAGAATCACAGAGTCTCGGGACACCTGGGTGGCTCAGTTGGTTAAGTGGCTGCCTTCGGCTCAGGGCATGATCCCAGCGTCCTGGGATCGAGTCCCACATCGGGCTCCTTGCTCGGCGGGGAGCCTGCTTCTCCCTCTGCCTCTGCTGCCACTCTGTCTGCCTGTGCTCTCTCTCTGACAAATAAATAAATAAGATCTTAAAAAAAAAAAAAAAAAGAATCACAGAGTCTCAAAAATGCAATGCCGGTGATCCTTGTCCTTTCAAACGGTGGAGCCATTCTTTGAAGGAAGACACATTCTGAGGGCCCTTCTAGAAAGACCTCAATGTGACTGACGGTCGGATTCCAGAGGCCGCTGAAGTAGAAGACAATATTTGAAAACAGACTCAAAAACTCTGACAGTGGTCATCCTTGGCTTAAACATTACAGAATCTTTAGAATATTCGAGTGAAAAGAGTACAGTGGACACATATCGAAGATGTAAGAATTTTTTAAGGGATTAAGAAAAGATACAAGTTAAGACCCATAACAAGCTGACAAACCAGATCAAGTCCTTCCAACCACTGCTCTGGTATTTCCATCCCATTCTCCTAGGGAACCTTTCGAAACACCGCTGGCATCTTGGAAGTAAGGGGAAATGTTACCTCCCATGGGAGACCCTCGAATCCCTGAGCTGAGCTAATTGCTCACTTTTCTATACTCCCCCAGCACGCTTGTCTACTACTATCGCTGTACTAAGCATATTACTTCTACCCCGAATTTCTCTATTTGCACATTTCCCCCCCACCCCCAGTTGCAAACCCTTCAGGACAAGAAGAATTAATAATATATTGATTTTTGTGGTCCCATAATAGTACCTAAAATACTAGCAGTTCTCAGGTTCCTGGAATGCATGAGAAGTATCCTCACGGCAAACTCATTTGAATATTTAATTAGGCACCAGTGGTAAAGGGGTACACACTGAACCCCGCCAGAGGTATCCATCATGTGTTTCAGAGAAGCTAAAGCCTCGTGTGACTGACAACAACCCCCCAACACTCACCCCCAACGCCCATGTTTTCCAATGTTACCATGACAATGAACAGACAGTATACAAGCAGACCCAGAAAAATAAGGCCAAAAAAAGAGGTAGGAGAGCTTCCCTGCCTGGGAATGAAAAGGAAAGCACCCCCGGCTTTGAACAGGGGTCTCCACATGAAGGAGGATGTTGTCTTGCTGACCATGGTGGTGGATACGGGAGCGGCATTTTCGTCTTTACACCTCTCCTGTGTTTTTATTATAGTCACTGAAACTATGAAAAAGTTGCACAAGATTTCCCTTCGTTCACTGATTTAATAAATCTGCTTTTAAACACCCACTGTGTCCTAGGCACTGTTCTGGGGGAGTTCCGACATACATACGTCAGAGTCTCAAGGGGTCTGCGGTCAAATGTGGGAGACACACAGATGCAACACAACAGGACGTGCCTTACACAAGGGATCCCTGCGGGAAAATGGTTTATCCAATCATTCTCACCGCTTCCCTCTCCACAAGGGAACAGAGAAAACCTTAGGACAACCCAGGGGAGGAGGGAGGAACCACAGCCAGACACCCAGTTCCAGCCCCCTCCCACACAAACTGTGCCCCCTTTTCTCTACTTTTCATCCTTCCTCTCACGGGCTTCCTTATCTGGAGGACTTGTCTGCAACTTCGAGTACGTGGACACCCCCAGCATTCTCTAGGAAGTCAGAACCATGAGTCAGCGCGGCTCTGGTAACTTCAGCTGTCGCTCCTCGTGAAGCCACCCAAGGGTAAGAGCCCACAGGCTGCCTTGGGCAGGCGCTGGAAGCCGTCCCTCCATCTGCTTACCACGTGTGTTGGTGGCCATGTCAGCCACTTTCTGAAAGGCGTCCAGAAAGGCAGCTGCTGCTACTACTGTGGTCCTAAAATGCAAGCAGAGAACAAAAGCATGAGGACGTCCCACACGAATTCACTGCGGCTACAAGGTTAACCCCTCTGCAGGGAAGGGCAAGTCCTTCCTGAGAAAGGACTCAGCTGGACACGGACAGGCCCTGGCTTCGCAGGCCCCCGTGTCTGCTCAGGAGGCATTTCTCCTCCTCACATAAGCACTCTCTCCTAGAAACACCCAGCCATTCGGTGCTGGTCGGTAGATGCTGGCAATCCTTCCCATCCCGTTCCACCTACGATGTAATTACCAGGCCACATTTCACAAAGGAGGAAAGACAGGTGTTTCTGACCTACAAGAAAAACGTCATTAAAAACTATAAATGGGGGACGCCTGGGTGGCTCAGTTGGTTAGGCGGCTGCCTTCGGCTCAGGTCATGATCCCAGCGTCCTGGGATCGAGTCCCACATCGGGGTCCTTGCTTGGCGGGGAGCCTGCTTCTCCCTCTGCCTCTGCCTGCCACTCTGTCTGCCTGTGCTCGCTCATTCTCTCTCTCTCTCTCTCTGACAAATAAATAAAATCTTTAAAAAAAAAAAAACTATAAATGGTACAGGTGAAATTGATTCTAGGGTAGGCAAACAGCATCTCTACGTGGACCGGGAGATGGAATCTTGGAGAGAGAGCCTCTGCTTCAACTAATTCATTTCAGAGATGGGAAAACAGAGACAAGTTCAGAATGACTTTCAAAATCACCAGCTCATCTCAGAACTGGAATGGGGATAGGCTGGCTGAAAGCCCAGTCCCGTGCTCATCCTGCTGCAGGACAAAATCCTTGCTATGTGACTTTCCCCCCTAAATCCCACTGATAATGAAACAGACTATTTTTTCAACCTTAGAATGCTATCTTCTGAATCCCCTGAGACTAGGGGAGAAGTCACTACAGTCATTTGCTGTCCTAGAAATTATTTTGAGTTCTTCACATCCTCTTGAACACTCTGTGGTCTACCGGTTCCCAGCACTGTGATCCCCAGATGTCATCCAGTGAAGGGTAAGCCCCACTCCCCACCAGGGCCATGGACAGCTAGAACACACAAGCCAGCCCCACTCGGACTCCACAATCCGTGAAATGCGCTTCATTTCCAAGTTTTTCATGTATGAATCTAATCTTTGCTCAGCATACCTAAGAATACAAAGCTGTTGAAGGGAAGAACATGAGAATAAGGACTAGAAAGGAAGGAGTTCAAGATGGAACTGAAGAAAGGACCCTACACCTCACGAACAGTGGCTTTGACACAGAAGGTTCTAGAAGGTGCAGGGAGTGATCCCTAAAAAAACCCAGGTCACAGTCCCTTAGTGCCAAACTCCAGAATTGAGGCCTGGTATTTCCCAGTAGAGCAAGAAAATATTCTGCTCTAATTAAAAAAAAAAAAGACATTCACAAAACAAAGCGGGGGGAAAAAAAAGCCCCTCAGAAGCATATTTTTCAGAGTTGACATCAAATGCAAGCCCTGGAAAAGTGAGCTTTATCAAACAACCTGGGATTTATAAATAGCTCATTCTGATTGACAATTAATATCTGACCCAGGGGCTGGATCGATTCTCGTTCAAGGCAACGTCGATCACCCTCATACTACATGGGCTCCCCTGAAAACGAGGGCAGCAGTCAAGTGTGAGGAATTAGGAGCTTTTAACTGCCACCTCCCAATGAGTCCTGTTTCCTTGTGTGCCGCTGTCCTGAGACATCCTGGCTCTGGCGTGCCCACAGCACGAGCAGTGAGTCAGCGCCCCGCTCCCCCAAGCACCTGCGCCTCTCCTACAGTCCTCTCGCCCTTCCTTTACTACGGAAAACCAAACCACGTGCGGGAGGCTCCCAGCTGGGGACTCCTAGTTTGACAAAATAAAGAAATGGGCCCTGTCCTCCCGAGGCCTAAACGTTGTGGGAAAAAAATAATAAAATGAAATAAAGTGTTCTTTGTACCAAGGAGATAAGATGGCTTTAGGTTTTGGGGTGCCTGGGTGGCTCAGTCAGTTAAGCTGCCAACACTTGATTTCCGCTCAGCATGATCTCAGGGGTCCTGGGAGGCCGGTGTCAGGCTTTGTGCTCAGCGGGGAGTCTGCTTCAGGATTGGTTCTCTCTCTCTCTCTCTCTGCTCCTCCCCCACACTCTCTTTCTAAAATAAATAAATCTTAAAAAAAAAAAAAAAGATTGCTCTAAGTTTCATTGTAACTGATTAGCTGTGCTAAACAAATAATTACTTGAAGTTTTAGCTGCCTCTTTGGTAAAAGGGGAAGAGAGGATCTTCTCCTTGGCCAACCCTGAAAGGCTGCCAGATTCAATTAAATGAGGTCAGATAAGAAATGGGGCAGGGTGGTGGGGGAGGGGTATTCAACTGTCTTTCTGGTGTACTCCAGGAGGGCCCTCCTATAGGATGGAGACTAACAGTTGGGAATAGATGCGAATAATAGCAGAGATGGGAGACTAGCTGTAGCTTGATAAGGTGAGGCTGGTGAAGGCCTGTGCGGGGCCTTGCATTCAGACAGAGGAGGTCGGACCAGCAGAAAATCTTTAAAAAAAAAAAAAAAAAGGAACTTGTAAAGTCTGTACAAGTTCTTAAGCACCAAAATGGTAAAGGATCTGACAAGGAGAGAAGGGGCTCTGTGCCCCAGTCTACTGTACATCCGGAAGACCACTCATAGCTTGTGAAATCCTCAGCTCATGGGACAGAAATCCCAGGCACCTGCAAAGCTGGAAGAGGAAAGATCCTTCTTTCTGGAGTTCTTCTCCCCTGCTCTAAAGGGAAGTCATGGAATGTCCGGTCTTATGGCTGAGGCTCTGGGCAGTAACCCCTGACATCCATTGGCTAAGGAGCAAGAGCGTCATGTCATCCATGTGGCTTTTTATCCTAGAAAACACCTACCTGCTTTGTCCTCTGGAAAACTGCCTCCATATATCCAAACCAACTGATGTCATCCCCCATTTGTCCATGAACAGGAGTCATGAAAGTTATTGCATTTTAAAGTGTCCCATCCCTCATGAGGCACCCACCAAGTGGGTAGCTCCCCTCACCACTAATAGCTGTAACAAGAAGACGCTGGTAAATGTTCTATTTCATATCAAATGATACATGAGCAAGCCCAAGACAAGGCAACGATAAGAGCCCCTTAGAGCCGCTCAGCCCTAGATCTTGTTCTTTTTTAAGCAGCTTCATTGAGGCATAATTTGTATACCATAAGATTCACCCTTTTTGGGTATGTGATTCAACAATTTTTTTTGGTAAGCTCAGAATTCTGCAACCACTACTACAAGCCAATTTTAGAACATTTCCATCACCCCCAAAAGATTTCTCCTGCCCATTTGTACTCAATCTCCTTTTCCTCCCCTAGCACCAGGCAACCACTAATCTGTCTCTACAGATCTGTTTTCTACATATTTCACACACACAGAATTACACAATAGTCAACAGTCAGTTGTAAACTCTTTATGAGGATAGGCAGTGAACAGAATGGACCGTGCAGCCAGAGACCCAGGTTCAAATCCCTGCTCTGCCATTTACTAGCTGTGTGCCATTAGCTTCTCTGTGCCTCAGTTTTCTCGTCAGTAAACTGAGGATACTAACTGTACTTAACCCCTTGGGGTTGTGAGATCTAATTAAGTTAACATATGGGCCTGCACACAGTGAGCATTACATAAATGTTGCTCATTACTACCTTCCTGTGATACCTCATTTGACTCTCAAAATTCCTGTGGAAGAAGGCAGAGCAGATGGGAGTTCGGCTTTACGCAGGGGAATCGGGTCAGGACATAAGGCTAAGAAGTGGCAGTACTCAAATGAGAACCCACTACGTGCTTCTGTATCTGTAATGCTTCCAAAATTAACCTCAATCTGCATCCTGGGGCTGTCCTTTTCCATCCTTTGTCTAGGGATGGCGCCATTTTTCTGGGGATGACAAGCTTCTCTACTTACCGAAGCTGGGACTGTAGCTTTCCTGCTTTGTTTATGAAATCTTCCCACACTGGATAGCTCCCCTACAACAAAACAAAGTCATCAATCAGTGAGGCATGCTGTGATAGACATCTGATGAAGACAATAACAAAACACCCAACTGCAGTTACGGGGAACAATGTGTGTTCTCTCTTCCTCTGCTGCCTAGGGTATGGTGCCCAGACTGTACATAAATGCCCTGGCTCAGAAATGGGTTTAGAATGTGCTCAGGCCCTGTAATCTTGTAAATACTACAAATGCCAGTTGGAACAAGTTTGGCAGAATCTAACACATACACTGATAGATCACTTTTTCAGGGACAGATGGTGGGTCCAAATTCAAGATATGCAGAACATGTAATGCTCCGCCCGGAGGAACCACCTGACCAGGGCTGTGCCTTTTCCCACCCTCACCCCCGAAGGGCAGGGAGGAGGAAACCAGAGTGACTGGTGCTCCTCCCCAGGACAGTGACCAATGGCCTCCGGGAAGCTTTACTTATAGATCAGAATCTCAAGGTTGAGAAGTTGCCTAAATACAGCCCCCCCGCTAATGGCTTGCACCCAGCATCTACAGACAGCATGACAACATGTGGACACCCAGCACACTCCAGCTCACAGGGAACTCAACACCCTCCTGGGGAGACTCTATCTGCCACCACGTCGTCTGTGTCCCTTCGGCACCGGCTTGAACCCTCTGGGGACCCTCAGGGTGACGCCCAACCCCATTTCCATGTGGAAGTCTTTGGAAAGAACTCAGGAAAACCAGCACATTCATCCAGCTTTCCCTTCTTCCCCCACGTGCAGTCCACGTTCAACCCAGGACCGTGTTTCACGTCCCTGCAGCGTCCTGGGCACACGGCAAGATTCTCTCTCCCTTGGCTTTCAAGCCCGGGACCCAAGATGCCACCACAATGGCAGAGCAGCAGGTGCTGTTCTGACGGCAGCAGAGCAGTGGGGCTGACGCCTCCCTACACGGACGCGCGCGATGCATGGTAAGATCAAGGAACCAAGCAAGAGAGGACACAAGGTAAACCCACAAAAGGAGAAGCCATGGCTGAAGACGTAGAGTTTGGCACGGAATCGGTTGCATAGAGCTGAGACTCCACCCCTGGAGGGTGCCACCGGCAGGAACGGGAAGTGCCTCGAATCCCGAGGGGGGGTACAGAACACAGAACACAAGCTGCCCCCCAGGCTGGTGGTTTAAGGAGAGGAGGGAGAAATTCTGATGAAGTTCATCATTTCACCTTTCGCTACACATGCCCTGCTGAAACAGGCTACAGCGGCAACGGAGCGAAAACCTAATGATTCCCTCTTCCTACTGGTCTGAATGGTCTTAGCTTCTTAGCCTAGCTTACAGTTGCTCAACCTTGCCACTACGAACGCTTTGGGCCTGACAGCTCTTTTTTCGGTGGGGGACTGCCCTGGGCACTGTACGGGGGTTCGGCACCATCCCTGAGCTCCGTTCACTAAGTGCCAATAATAGGGGCGCCTGGGTGGCTCAGTCGGTTAAACGTCTGACTCTTTGTTTCAGCTCAGGTCAGGATCTCAGGGTCCTGGGATCCTGACCTGAGCCTCGAGTCAGGCCCTGAACTCAGTGGGAAGTCCGCTTGAGGATTTGCTCTCTACCCCTTCCCCTGCTAGCCTGCGCCTGCTCTCTTCCTCTAAGTAAATAAAGCTTAAACAACAACAACAAAGAGCCACCCTTTTAAAGAGCTGCTTGAGCTCCGTGCTGGGCTCCCTGCTCAGCTCAGAGTCTGCTTGTCCCTCCCTGCGCCCCTCCCCCTCCTCACTCTGTGTGTCTTTCTCAAATACATAAAATCTTGAAAAAAAAGGAAATAAAATAAAGGGATGCCTGAGAAACTAATTTCTTTTGGTGAAGAAACAGTCATCTGTTGTTCAGCAATTTCTTCAGTATTACTGCACTTAGGTATCAATTCTCCTGTTCAATGAAAGCATAATTAAATATATTTTTGCTTTACATCTTATCATAAAAGTGCCTCTCTCTGCATTTCTCTAGCTATCGAGTCTGTCTGAAAATATGCAGAGAGCTATCTGGAAAACTGTCCACCAAAGCTAAAATAGGCTATTTCTGGAAGCTAAGATTTGGACCAACGTGTTGCTTTCTTGTTTATATTTTCCTACATGGCCATAGTTTTTTTGTTTTTTGTTTAGCATGTGTGTTTTCACTCAGGGTCACATACCATTTTTACAAAAACAATAGTCACTATATACATTTTTTTTTTTTTAATTTTAAGATCAACCTAGAGGTTCTGGCAATAAGACCACCACGAAGTCCCAAACCGCCCCAAGCCTAAAGTCTATCTCCCAGCTGCGGCTAGAGCACAGCTGTCAGCTCCGTGTCCGAGACCTGCCTGGTCTGACTGCAGGTCTTGGGATTTTTTCCCCCAAGTGACAATTTGCTCCCATGGGGCACTAAGTGCCCCGGGCCGGGCATCCTGCCTGACCGGCTCCTGGCAGGGGTCCCTTGGCGGCTGCACCTGAGCTCCTGACACCAGTACCCACGCGCAGGCCAGGCCATCTCACTGCTAAGCCACACAGCCTCCATCTCTTCTTTGGCCCCACTGGGCTGTTTCTACCCGGGGCGTAACTTTAGTTTAACTTACGCTGAATGGATCCTTGACAGCTCTGGCTACCATTCCAGGCCCATCCAGACCTTGTGAGAAAGTCCAGTTATAACACCTAATGTATCGACCATTTTCTTATCAAGTATGAACACCCCTTCTACCTCTATATCCAAGTAATTAAAGGGGCAAGGGCTGGGATCAGAGTTCTCTAGCTGGCCGTGAGAGATCTCTGCCCACACGGACGTCAGCATCTTAGGAGCACAAGAATTCAACCAACCATTACAGCTTCACCTAGCCTTTTCTGCTCGTTCCAAGAAAGTAGGAGAAGCTTTTAGAAAAGCCTAAAGGTGTTCAGACATACTGACCACCAACTTCGAGCCAAAAGGTACCAGCATCACTCATCTACACAAAGGAGGCCATGACCTCTGGGCCTTCCTTTCCCTAGCACCAACCGCTCCCCTGCAGGGGCCCCCAGAGAAGGTCACTGAGATGATCCAGCATGTTGAAGAAAAAGGTGAGACACACTCATTGAGAACACGCCAGAAAGACGACAGGTCTGTGCAGGAAGCACACAGTCCTGATTTCCGGCCGTGGCTATGCCAGTCAAGTACTAGGGGAAGTCACTTCACCTCCCAGGGCCTGCTCCTTCTAAAGACTAACAGTAAGAACTATTCCGTGACCATTACTGCACACGGACATCACTGAACTCTGAAAGAATGGAGGGAAGGAATAAGGGGATAAGTCACGACTTCTCAGGGTTGGCGTGGGGACAATGGAGATCAGACACCAATGGTGCTTGGTGCAGGGCCGGGCCCTCTGTCAGTGTCCCATAAACATCGGACAGGACTGACCCAAAGGTTTGCAGGCCCCTGCGATCCCACTCGGGTGCTGGCACAGACATTAAGGCCTCTAAGTCAGACTGTCCACCCAGGCTGGAATCCTGCACACTTAGTCCTAAGTACAGAACCCGCTGCACCTCCCAACTAGTTAACCAGCTGGGTGTGGGGAGTCAGACTAGTCTGTGCCGCTCCCTGGCACACAGCGGGAGGAGTACTCAGACCGACATGAATGTGCCTGAAATCAACGGCTCGAAGCTCTGAAAAAAATGGCTTATCTGCCCCCACCACTTGGGAGCCTCATTTCAGTCTTTACCAAATTAGCAACAAAAAGAGGGTCCCCTCTCCATCAAGGGGTGCAGCACACAGCTCTCCGCCCACGAACACCCACTCAGCCAGAAGAAGGCTGCCAAAAGCAGCTCTTTCCTGATTTAATGATATTAGACAGTCTATCAAAGAGTGTCAGGCCCACCTGTTTTAGGCAATATATAATTTAATGGATTCTTAAAAAAAAAATGTACTTCTAAGAACAGAAGACAAAACCTCCTTGTTGGGAATTTTTTTTTAAGTGCGTAAATGTTATTAAAATTTAAAGGCAAGGTGATGTTGGATTGTTCTAGACCTAGGTGCTTTTTTTTTTTTAAGTTTCTTTTAAGGTTAAAAAAAAAAGTTTCTACCCACCTGAAAAGTAGCTTTACTACAAAAATTCAAAAGCCTGGAGGCAGTGAGAGAGGAGAAAGAAACTTGAAGAGTTAAGAGTGACAGAGAAAAAGTCAGGGCTTTTTCTAGACTCAAAGACTGAGTCAAAGAGAATATACTCAAGTTTCACAAGAAATCTACAAATCAAGATGCCGTATCCACTAAGAACCCTTTCAGAAAATTATTCCAACGCAGTCCTTAATTTTTCTGATCTGCGTCGCCCACCATCGAGTCCCAGAAAGCTCTCCTGCGAGGCCACCGGTTCTGACTGGGCTCTGTTCACATCTGAGGAAATCCCCAGGAATGTGCTCCACACAGACCCCTTTGTGGGGTTCCCCAGAAAACACATGAAGGTTTCACAACTTTCCAGGCAGACCAAAATCAAAGAAAATAAGACTCCCACCAAGCACCCAGGCTCTGCCAAGTCCAAAGTCACAAGCAACGGGTACAGGACTCTCCTCTCCCTGGAACCCCATGACTGTCGTTGGAGATGAGGGCAGGTTTTGAACCCCAAGCAATTTGTTGAAAACAGAACTTACACCACGCTGGATTCTGAGAGGAAGGAAAAGTCCCTTATTCCAAAAATGAGTTTATTTACAAACATGGGAAGCACTTCCTTGGTCAAGTTGACAGACTGTCCCCCATCCCACAGCAAGAGAGGTGGGACTTCCCTGAGGACGGGCTACAGCTCACACCTCTGCATCCACCAGGCAGGGTCCCAGCGATGCTCCCCAAGCCACACAACCACCGCTGATGGCCGTTCTCTCTTCTAACCTCCAGGGGGATTCAACAATCTGGAAAACTCCTACTCAGCCATCACCACCCAACTAGCTCTGACATCACCTCTTTCAAAGCATTCTCGAACACACCCCCTTCCCTCACATCACGCAACTCATCGTCTGTGAGCCTGCGTCTCGCCCATATACTGTGGGCTCGAGAACAGAGAAGCCGAGGGAGGAAGGAAAAGCATTTCTAGTAAGAGCAACAGTTGGCCCAATATGGGGAAGCAGAGAAGACGTTAAGTGGGCTCCCTCCAAGGGACACTGGAATGGCACCCTGACACTGGGGAAACGCAGGACACAGGCGGGGTGTACAAGGTGACCATGAGCAGCCTTCAAGGGCAAGGTCAAACAAGACAGCAAAAGACCCAGCGTGTGGTGAGTGACATTCAACCCCAAGCGACGAGTGCCTGGGAGACTCAGTCAATTGAGCACCTGCCTTTGGCTCGGGTCAAGATCCCGGGGTCCTGGGATGGAACCCCACTCTGCTAAGTGGGGAGCCTGCTTCTCCTTCACCCTCTGCCTGCCGCTCCCCTGCTTGTGCTCTCTCTCTGTCAAATAAATAAAATGTTTAAAAAAAAAATCCCAAGCCACCTAGGTGACAAGAGAACCTAACCAACAGGTCACATACCTAACAGCAGTCTGGGCCCTTCGGGAGGGGGTAGGTGGTGAAGTCTTTTTTTTACTTCTGAGAAAAAAGACCCACCCCATCTCGGCCTGCTCCCCTAGAGGTTGGTGGCCAATTAGGCAAATATGCAAGCTGGCTTCCCCACCCCCACCCTCAAAGTTGAGCTCTGGGACCTCCCCCAAGGTCCCTCTCCTCTTCTCCCTCTCCTTCCTCTGCTCTCCCCACAGCCAGAAGGCTGAGCAGGCCACTTGCCCAACATAGGGCACAGGACTCAGCCAGTGAGGCCATTCTGGCTTTGGGTTCTGTTTTGCTTTGTTTTATTCCCTATTAAACAGAGGTCCAGGATGGCATCCCACACCCGGGGCAGAAGAATAAACTGTGTGTAACTCCTCAGCACGGCTGGTTAACGATGCCCCATAAATAATGCAGCAACTGCCTCTCCCAGCCCAGTCCAGCCGCAGTAGCAGTGGGACCTCAGGGGACAGCTGAGGGAACCGGACACCCACGGCACGAATTCAGGGGAGCCAGGAGCCGTGGTCAGAGAAGGGGCAATGTGAGAGGAGCCAGGGCTGGAGAAGAGTGTCACAAGGAGGAAGACCTCGGCTTCACTGAGAAAAGGGACAGGCTCGAGGAAGTGCGATTCCAGCTCAAAGGCTCTGTCTTGCTCAAAGGTTCCAGAGGGACACAGGCTCACCAGTGGTCATGCTGCTGTGAACTCCAGTCCTGGGCACATGACTGGCTGGGTAAATTCACAAGCCCCTCTGCACCCTGACGAAATCACCGTCACCATCACCATCATTAAGCATCACCAGTTCCTAAAACAGTTGCTTGGTGCCAGCTGCCAGATCAGCAAGTCTCATGCCTTCACGGCCATGTCCACCTCCTGGGAATCCCACCGATTCCCCTGGGCGGAGGCAGGGCCTGACCGTCCCAGGTCTCATCTAAGTGATGCTGAGGCTGCTGGAGCCCAGACCACAGAGGGGAGCCCGGATACACGCGCCACTCCGTGCTCGCAACAACCTGACCAGGCAGGTGCTGCTGGCATTTCGCAGCCGAGGAATCAGAGGACCGACTTTGTGGCCCAAGGGCTACCCTGACTCTGGGAGGTACAAGCCATGGGATGAAGAGACCCAGGACTGCAGAAGGCTGCTCAGGGGGCACACTGGGTCCTGCTCGGTCCAAGAAGGGAGGTACAAGGGCTCCTCAAACACACAGCACTCTCCCCCTCACCAATTACAGCTACAAATGTTCCCAGGAGGAGCTAAAAATGGTTGTGATCCTCAACCACGTGAAAAAGAAACCCCAAGACACAAAACAAAAGCCCTTCATGTAGAAAAAGGTCTGGAAGGAAAGGACCAGAAATGTTCATAGAAACTGTCACTAGTGGTGCATTTATGGGGAACTCGATCACATCTTCAGGTTTGCGACGGACACGGGGACCGATCAACTGCCGTCTGCTGCTGTCACCACCCCAAGCCACCAGCCCCCCAACTCCCCGCTGCAGATCTGCAGGTACCTCCTCAGGGCAAGAACAAGAAGCACAGCCCCCAGCATCCCTCATCCACCTCCTCTAGGTCACCCCTCGGTGTGGCCTACGGGGAAATGAAAAAGCGAAGCTTCCAAAGGAAGCTTCTGATCTGAGCAGGCATGCCCCCCGGACCCCGTGTGCTTCTACAAGCATGAGGCAGGGAATCTGCAGCTCCCAGAAGTGGGTGTGCAGGAGGATGGATGGGGCCCCTGACAGCCTGTCACAGCTTTGTCCCCAAAGCCACTCTTCCCCACCCAATCCTGGAAGAGGAAGGGCTCCCGAGAACCTCAGATGAAAGGCATCGGGTAAGCCCATCCATCATAAAAACCATTCCTGGGCTTTTATTCTCTGATTGGGGCTTGCCTAATCCACTAATTATCCCTGTCCATCAAGCGGATGACAGCCTTGGGGATAATCAATGGTTGCTTCCCCACACGCCCACCCTCACCCACTCGCCCAAGCTCACCAGCAATAAATACGCCTATGAAAAGGAAGATTTAACCACAGAAGGTGCTCCCTCCACCCAACCTCCCCTCACAAACTGCTCCATTTGGAACCGTAAGACCCTAATTAAGTCAAGGACATCAGGCGGCTTCTTCCTCCAGTGCTATGAGGTTCCAGGCCCACAATGCCTGTTTTCTGACACACAGGTAGGTCGTCACTTGAAATAAAAGAAGAACCAACCTGGCAAGGGTACCTTCAAAGCATTATTGTTGTTGTTTACATTTTCTACCAAGAGGTCTTCCTTTGTCTATCCTGAGCCTTCCAGCAAAAGAGCCACTGGCCACAGGGACTTTAATTTAAATTTACTACGATTAAATAAAACGCAAAATTCAGTTCCTCACACAAGTGATTGAGAGCTACACGTGGCCTGTGGCTGCAGCACTAGGCCATGCGGGGGCACGACAGGGCCCCTGCTACAGACGGGGCCACCGGGCGGCGCCGGCGGCCAGGGGGCAGAGCTGCTCTGGGCACCCCGGCCTCATTCTGCCGCCGCCACAAGGCTTCTGGTTCCACTGTTTCACACCTGCATAAACTGGTGAGTACATGCACCATCATCTCTAGGAACACGGAATCCCACTCCTCTCCCTCTTCCCCAAATTCACCCTCCCCCTGCCCAAGTCTATACTATGCCAGTGGTCACGAGGGGCCATCTAGGAGTCCAAGTGTACCTCCTGATCATCATTAAGAACCCCATCTCACGTGTCCATAGACCTGGAGAGCATAAAGGGCTCTCAGGACAACCCTGCCAGGGCACTTGGCGGAACAGGAAACCGAACGCTTTTCCTTTTAACGTGGGAAACCAAAGCATAGAAGTTAAGTACTCTGCCGCAGGTCAGAGAAGGGTTTGCCCTCATACCTAGCTGGGATCATGAAGTGCTCCTTGGTTTTCCCAGTTGTTTTTAAAATGAAATTGCCCCGGGGGGGCGGGGGGGCGCCTGGAGGGCTCCGCTGAGTAAGCATCTGCCTTTGGCTCAGGTCATGATACCAGATTCCGGGATCAGTCCCTTGTGGGGCTCCACACTCAGTAGGGAGTCTGCTTCTCCCTCCGACCCTCCCTGGCTCATGCTCTCTCTCTCCCAAATAAATAAATGGAATCTTTAAAAAAGAAATAAAAAAATAAAATGAAATTGTCCCCTAGGTTCTCCTAAGCTTACTTATTCTCCACAACTGGATACTTGGGGACTCCGAATCTGATCACTCTTACAGGGGCCGGCTGCTCTCATCCAAGTGCGAATAAGAGATGTCTGTGTACACGTAAGCACCCCCCCCAGAATAATAAATGCAGATCTACCCCCTCAAACTTTCTCCCACTATGTGGAGTCCAAAGCTCCTGTTTCATGTGCTTATTCCCATGTATAGATGTCCACATGCGATAATGAACGGAATCCGTGGTGACCTTCACACCCCATAAACAGGTCAAGGACTGTTACCACTATTTGATGCCTGCACACCTGTAACTCACCCACTTCTCCTCCCTGGAAATACCCTCTCCGACTTGTCTCCACACAACCCCAAAATGGATTCTTGCAGTCTGTCAAGTCAGCCCTGGGGAGCAATGGCCTGGCCACACTGTGCACACCTGGTGTGCTCTGCTTCCACTAAACAGTGCCCCACCACAATCCCCGGGCCCCGCCCCAGGCTGCTAAGAAGGACACCCCAGAATGGCCCTGATGTGTGGCTAGACTCCACAGTCTGAAAGGACCCGTGTGATGTCAGGGTCAAGAGCATGGCGCTCGAGTCAGACTGCCCGACTTCACATCTACCCACTGGACGACCTAAGTGACTTAGCCACCCACAACTGCCCTGTCTTCATGGGTAAAAGACACCCAAGCTAGTCCCCACCTCCAAGGATAGTAATGAGGGTAAAGGAGAAGAGTGCAGGTGCTTAGAAGGGTGACCAGCACTTAGGACTCAATAAAACCCAGCAACTGCTATTTTCAGGAGTCGATCTATGATGCCAGCCACCCTACCTGGGGCATTTATAACCGCCCACAATGCACGGCCCCAGTGGGGTGGAGGCCATAAAGAGATCAGGAGCCAAAGCATTGAGGAGCTCAGGCTAGCAGAACACGGCCCTGTTAGCCACCAATCGGAGGGCACCACACTCAAAATACAAAGTCCTCGGAGGTGTGGCTGGAGTAAGCTTTGAGGGGGAGGGCGTGGATGCCGCACCTAGGTCTTTAAGGACAAAGGGGTGTTTTCCTGGCAAAGATAAAGGAAATAAAGAAGGGAAACCTTAAAAGAAATAATTAGCAAAGGAAACAGAATACAGAAGATCATGCTGCATTTAGGCATGGGAGTCATTTTGGGGTATATTTAGGGGCACGAGAGAGGGGAGCAGGGAGATCCTTCCTACTTACCTCATGAGCTGCAAAGGAGGCCCTTAGTGGCCCAAGAACCACTCCTACTTCCCCCTGCTCCTGGTATACTCACAACCCACTGAAGACTCACTAGGAACATCTGCCAGGACTAGAGGCCTGAGCCTCACCCCAGAGCTACACAATCGAAATCTCTGGGGGTGGGGGGCCCAGACACCCGCACTGAACACACACCCCCAGGGGACAGTCATACTTTCTAAAGTACTAAAATCACACACAGCAAGATTTGAAAATCTATACACCAGGGGTGCCTGGGTGGCTCAGTGGGTTAAGCGTCTGCCTTTGGCTCAGGTCATGATCCCAGGTCTTGGGATCCAGCCCCATGGTGGGCTTCCTGCTGAGCAGGGAGTCTGCTTCTCCCACCCTGTGCTTGTCCCCTCTTTCTCTCTCTCTCAAATAAATAAAATTAAAAAAAAAAAAAAAAAATGAACATCACCATACCAAGTAAGACCTCTCGTCCCTCTGAGGCCCAACAAGCTATGGCCTCAGCAATTTCTGCCCCAATATGCAAGTCTAGATCCTTGAGACTAACCCCCGGTGATGAGCACGCGCATGCGGGAGGATGAACGGACACACGCTTTTTGAACGGCACTGGGCAACGTGTGTGAAATGCCTGGGAAAATCCGTACCTTTGACCAAGGAGAAAGCCTTCAGGGGAATCTGTTGATGCAGATCAGTGTCTAGCTATGAGGATATACTTACTCACTGCCATGCTGCTTCTAATGAGTGAAAAACGGGACACAGCCTAAACACGACATCAGCCGGGAACGTAAGGAACCATGCCCGCCTGAAGGCCTCGCACATGCTCTAGCCTGGCCTGGAACATTCTTTCTCCAATATGCACATACTTCCCAAGGCGTTGCTCAAGGGTCACCTGCTCTGGGAGGCCTTCCCTAGCCACAGTTTTTCAAAACAACAACACTGCCCCTGCTCTGTTTTTCCCCACTGCACATAATCCTCCTAATACACAGAAGAAGCGACTTAGTCTGTCCCCCACTGCCCTAGAATGTAAGCTCCAAGGGGACAGGGACTATGTCCATTTTGTTTACTGCTCTACCCCCAGCACTTAACATAGAACCTGGCATAGGGTCGGTCCTCAAATACAGGTCAACAGAATAAATGAATTACACATACCGAACAACGGAACATCATTAAACAACGGAACAACATTAAAACTGACGCAGCTCGTAACTGCATACACGGGAAGGCAACGTAAATGAAAAGCTAAGTGAAAAAAGAAATTTCTGGCACAGTGTGGGCTGCATGAACCTTTGTCTAAAATGTGTGTACGTAACCCACTTTGTCATCAAACGGTTATGGGTGAGTTTTATTTTTTACTTAATTGAAATTTCTTAGTTTTCCTTCCACTAACTTTATACAGCTTGCATAATCTTTGAGAAGTAATCCCTCGTGAAATGTTCGCAAAACACTAATTTTTTTTTTTTTTAGGAATAAGCTTCCTCCTTAGTGACTTAATTAGGGTGTCCCTAATTAAGGCTAGCACAACATCAAAGAGGCCAGGTTCCAGGGGACCCTTGCTTCAGGTCTACTCCTGGCTGCAAGGCGACCTCAGTCCCTCCGGCGGCAGCTTGCAGAGCTTCTGAGTGCCGGGATGCCAAAGGCTTGGCCACCAGCTCGCTCCTCCTGGCTCTGCTCCCCGCTACTTGCTTCCTATTGGGGTGCCTCATCCAATTATTCAGGCCCGAGATCACATCCTGCTGGAGAGCTGGCTTTGAAGGTTCAGTAAACAATCACTTCAAAACAAAGAGCGACCATTAAACCAAACTCAAAGACTTCCTTAATGACTCCGTGCTCAGCTGCAGGAGCCGGGTGCAAGCAAGCCAGGCCTCAGATGTGAAACTGAGGTCTCCCTGGAAACTAATCTCAAGCATTTCCAGCCTCCTGCTGCAAATACCCCCCTTCCTGTTTTGCGCTCAGCCATGTGGGGCGCAGAGCCCGTTACTGGGGCGACCCTGATGGAGGGGGTTTCTTCAGCAAAACAAACAAGTGTCTCCCGGTGTCATACCCCTCGCTCTCGCACCCCGCCTGCTCCCCACCTACTTCCCTCTGCTGACAAATTAGAGGCACCCGTGGGGGGAGTCAACCACCCAACAACATCTTGTCGGCGGGGCCTAACTCTGCTTTAAAGAGAGAGAAGGTCCTTGAGCTTCTTGAAGCAGTTCAGAGGAGACCCTTGATTGTTAGGCTTTATCTGGTGCATCCTGAGTCCTAAAGGTACAAATAGAACAATCCTCAAAGAGATCGATGAAACACACCCATTACAGAATCCGAAAAGAGACAGCCCACCACGGCGGATGAGCCCAGACCCTGGAGCCAGACCGCCAGGGTTCAAATCCCAGCCTTCCCTCTCACGAGCTGTATGATGTGGGCAAATGGCTTCCCCTCTCTGAACCTCAGTTTCCCCATCTGTAAAGTGGGAATTATAGCACCAACCACTGGGTTGTTGGGAAAAGTTAAGAGTCTATTGGTAAGACACTAGAATAATGTCTGGTTGTGCTTAGGAAACAGGGAAAGTAAAATGCAGGTCTAGTTTGGGTGTCACTCGTACCGAAGCCTCCCCTGACTGTGTCCTCCCACTCCTGGTGACAATCAGAGGCCCTCCCTAAGATCCCGCTGCTTCTCTTCTAGACAAAACAACTTTAGGGCAAGGGCTTTACCTGCCTTACTCACAGGTGTACCTCTACCCCCAGCAATGCCTGGACCACAGCAGGTTCGTCAACATGTTCGCTGAATGTGTGTACTGTATTCTCTCAAATTACTCATACGTTGAAATTTGAAAAGCACTGCGATGTTCTCCATTGCATTATCAAAGTGGACTTACAGATCTCTTGTATTTTTTTTAAAGATTTTATTTATTTATTTGACAGAGAGAGATCACAAGTAGGCAGAGGCAAGCAGAGAGAGAGAGAGGAGGAAGAAGGCTCCCTGCCGAGCACAGAGCCCGATGCAGGGCTCGAACCCAGGACCCTGAGATCACAACCTGAGCCGAAGGCAGAGGCTTAACCCACTGAGCCACCCAGGCGCCCCGGTCTCTTGTATTTTCTGAAACATCTGAGTGCCATTATCACAGGGTACTCCACTAGAAACTACCAGGAGCTCAGATACACAAGAGCATTTTATTTAGCATTATTTCATGCTAAGCCCTTTACATATACTTTCTCTGAAGCCTCTACAACTTTCAGAGGGAAGTATTAGTTCCCCCATTTTATAGATAAGAAAAATCAAGTCTCAGGAGGTTGAGTAACTCACCCAGGCAATCTACCCAGGAAGTGGCAGAGCCAGGCTTCAAAGCCCAAGAGCATTCACATGAGGTAGAATGTAATATGTGTAGACTCGACAGAGAATGTGAAGAATGCCTAAGGGTATCTGGGTTGGTGAAAAAGTGGAGATAACTTTGTGGTAGGGCCTTGAAGGATGAGAAAGGTTTCAGTGGACAGCAATGTAGAAATTACTTCCAAGCAGGAAAAACAGCAAGAATGAGGGGCACAGGATGTGTTCCAAGAGACCATGGACTCCAGGACAGGGAGCACTAGGCATACAGCAGACCACTTAGCTAGGGCCCAAGCGCGGGGTCCTTGAATCCCAGGCTAAAGCAGGTGGGACACAACTGGCAGGTAGGCAAGTAGGAAGAACCCAAATATGGCTAAGTCCTAGGAAGGGACAGAAAACCCATGCCCAGCTGCTGCTACAGGGCAGGCTAGGAGGCAAAGCGGCCACTTTTCCTGGTGGTCACTCCAGAAAAAGAAGGGGGAACTCAATGTAGACAGAAAAAGACAGTCTTTACAAAGCTGCTCCTCTCCCCTTACCCTGGTGTAAACATCTCTGAAAAACTTTTTTTTTTTTTTTTTTTTTAAGATTTGATTTATTTATTTGACAGAGAGAGATCCCAAGTAAGCAGACATGCATGCAGGGAGAGAGAAGGAGAAGCAGGCTCCCTACTGAGCAAAGAGCCCCATGAAGGACTCGATCCCAGGACCCTGATATCATGACCTGAGCCAAAGGCAGCAGCTTAACCCACTAAGCCACCCAGGTACCCTCTGGAAGACTTTTTTTTTAAGCATTAAAAGCCCTGAAGATCTCAGCCGGGCATCCAGCCCTCCCCCTCCCTTTATAGACAGTGGGTTTGCAAAGAGAAATGCAAAAGGACCCAGCCTAGGCAGAGGAGGTTATAATGAACTCAAGAGTAATTGACTTAGCAAGAAAAAAACAACTCAACTTCTCCATTTCCTGCAACTTCAGTGCAAACTCTAAATACAGCTTGGTCAAGGGTGGGGTAGCTTTTGCCTGAAGTGGTGGAAAGAATTACTACAGTGACCAGTGATCGGAACAGTAAGAGCAGCTCACACCCTGAGTGCCAGTGGGCAAGGCAAGGTGTGGAGTGCGTACCCAGCATAGTCTGATTCCGGAAGCCTCTGAGGTGGGTAATTTCTTAGACCCTCATACCGAAGAGGAAAAGGAGGCTGAGAGATTAAGTAATTTGCCTAAGGATTGAAAAGCAGATCTCGTTGACTCCAAGGTCAGCCGGAGCTCTGGAATTTCCATAGGAGGGGCTTGGAGGCAATGAAGGGCCCCATGGGAGTAGAAGGTGTGCAGGAAGCTCCCTGTTTTTACTTAGATGGTATGTTATAGATCTATTCCCTCCAATACGGTGGTTATTAGCCACATATGGCTATTTAAACAAAAGTGAATAAAACTTAATAGTTCCTTGGTCATACTCGCCATACTCCAAGTGCTCAGTAGTCACATGTGGCTGACGGTTAACATATTTGACAATTTCCGTCATGGCAGAAAATCATATCAGACAATACTGTATAGTTAAAATCATTATGTATTCCAAAAATGCTTTTTCTACTATCTTTATATTTCAATTTATTTAATGTTTCACTATAAATTTATTTTTAATCGTGGCAAAACACACACAACATGCAATCTATCATCTCAGTCCTTCTTAAGTGTCCAGTTCAATAGTGCTTAGCATATTCACGTTGTTGCACAAACATCGAAACATGCTTTTACTCAGACCTCAGTGAGGTTGAGAAAGTACTTTTGAGGGTGCTAAAAATATGTATGACTCAGTGGTTTCCAAGCCTGACTACACATTAGAATTACCTGCAAGTGCTTTAAAAAAAAAATGTGAATGCCCAGGATGTCCCCCGGAAGTAGGGACTCAGAACCTCCAGGGAATAGGTCCAGGGATCAGTGTCTTAAAGGCTCACAGGATATCCCACACTCTCAGGCCTGTAATTAACCACATTCTACCAGAAGGGGCACACCAGCCCAGAGCCGCCTCCTCTGGCCAGACCCACTCCTCTGGCTGCTAGAGACCCCTGCCCTGTGGGAGGTGGCAGGGAAGGGAGTCCCAGGCAAAAACCTGCTATCCACCTCCAGGACTTAGGAGGCCACTCATGCTGAGCAACCTAATATTTTACAGTTGCCCAAATTCTTCAAGGGGAAGAAAGCAAATAAAAAGACACACAGCTCAAATGGCACTCAATTTTTTTTAACCCACTTAAACTAGACAGGAAAAGAAAAACCACTTAGAAACTATGACCAAGGCCGTATATGCCAAGAATCAGCAAAGGAAGGACGGGATTCCTGGGGGGAGGGGTGTTTTGGCGGGGGGAGGTTTTGGCGATCCCATCAACTTCAAACACAGACCTGAAATGGCTCTACAGATTCAACCAAACTGGAGAGCTACCGGAACATAATTAAATACAGAAAAGCTCTTTTATAAGAGAGTTCCAGGGCTGGACACAAAATGAGTTCAAGGTAAGGAGTTCCCTTAGAGGCGTCATTTGAACTTTGGGTGAACTTATTTAACTCATATAATTAGAGAGGGATGCCAGGCTTGCACAGTCACCCAGTCTCAGGAACCGAATGACTCCCGGGACATATCAACACAGCCCTCTGGCCAGTCACAGAAAAGACTGTGGGTACTTTGTATGGGGACAAGGACAGGAGCCAAGGGTGACAGGCCAGAGCCTGGCCCATAGCTTCTTTCCCCTCTGCACACCCAGAAGAAAAAGAAAGGAGAATGCCAGATTGGTCTGTCAGAAAGGACCAGTAAGTGGGAGAGGGAAGGAAGCCACAATAGGTCAATAGATCATAAATTAAATGACTTCCACAAAAGTGACAACCAAATGGGAGCCACCCGCCCCACAACAGTTCCCCCAGCATCCGAGCTCAGGTTCGGGCCTCTAGACTGGCTCCGGGCTCCAGGCACGGAAATAAGACCCTGATTTCTTCCTTGAACCCCCTGTAGAACTCAGCAAGTGGAATTCTGTATGCTGCCTCTAGAAAGAAATCCATTCCTCCCGCCCCACCACCACCTGAAGCACGGTCTAAAGAGCTCCAGCTTTGGGAATCCAATCGGCCAAGGTCTTGGATAAGTTACCCCTGCTCCTCAAAGAGCCTCAGTTTTCTCATCCGTAAAGTGGGGCTGATGTGAGGATGACGTGAAACCAAGCATGCCCAGCACTCAGTGCAATGCCTGGCACATGGCGGGTTCCCCCCAAGTCCCTTCTGGCCCCATGTTCGCCACATGCCATGAACACTGAGCATCTACTATATGCAGGTGGCACAAGAGAGCATCTTAAATTGGGAAGCAGCCGAGACACACAGCCCAGGTCCTCCCTGGGCTAAGAGGTGGCGAACACAGACAAGGGGTGGGCTGCTCTGGAAGCCATGCTGGGTGGCTTGGATTTCACTTTTGGGGGTTTCACGTGCGTCTGTTTGTCAGATACTCAAAGGAAACCTGGCGCGGCCTCTCAACTAAGTCAAGGGAGAACCTCTGCCATCAAATGCAATGGGCTTTCTCGGAGCTCAGCCAATTAATTTACTCCATTTGTCTCTCCGGTTTGCTACTTAATAAGGCTACATCAGCAGTGCAATCTGCAAATCTGAGTTAAACAGCTTAAGGCATCCATCAGTTCCCTCTAAGGAGCCCCAAATACTTCTCCTCTGATATCCTAGGCAGCCAACTCTGCCTTTGGCTTTTGTTTGGTTCCAGGAGAGGTATGTCTTTGTTTTTGCAGAGGTGTGGGTTTAAGGGGAAAGTGTCCTGAAGGCAGTTCCGAGAAGTAATGGGAGACCTCGAAATGATCTCATTTTTCCATTCCCAATCTGAGCACCTAAACAGTCTCCTGCAGAAGGAATCTTGCCAGCTCTCACCCATCCCCGGGAAGATGGAAAAGCCCAGATGAAAATTATAGATACCGTGCCTAACAGATCAATAGTTTCAACCTTTTCATCCTCCAAACATTTTAACCACCTCAAATGAGCTGGCCATATTGACAGATAGCATTTCAGCTCTTTCCTTCCCCTGGATGCGAAAGAGAAGTTCAAAGTACAAAGGGTCAGTAGCTGAGAAGCCCCAGGATGCACAGAACATGCTTATCCTAAGGAGCTGTTTGCTGTTTATCTGAAATCCAAATTTAACTGGAAATTCTGTATCTTTATTTGCTGAATCATAGCACTGAGCTCAGTGCTTGCAACCTTGCTGGTGCTCAGTAAATGCTCCAGAATTACGAGTACCTGCTACTCTCCTAAGAACTGCATGATAGCTGAGCCAGGCAAAATTCAAACTCTGCTCTCATCTTCCATGTAAGCCATAACCTAGGACTGACCTTCTCTCCATGTGGGCCATCGCTATCTGCGGAAATCCAGAACATATCCAGAACATAAAGGTTCACGGTGTGGGGGTGCCTGGGTGGCTCAGTGGATTAAGCCTCTGCCTTCTGCTCAGGTCTTGATCTTAGGGTCCTAGGATCAAGCCCTGCATCGGGTTCTCTGCTCAGCGGGGAGCCTGCTTCCCCCTCTCTCTCTGCCTGCTGCCCCCTCTCTCTCTGCCTGCTGTTCTGCCTACTTGTGATCTCTGTCAAATAAATAAATATAAATCTTAAAAAAAAAAAAAAGGTTCACAGCGTGGAGCAACAAGTTCTACACAATTTGATTAAATATGATATATATGGGATTTTCCCA
>PISX010000402.1:0-28962 GCA_004024625.1 Mellivora capensis | reverse complement strand
GCCCTCCGTCTCAGAAGAGGTACCCATTCTGGGCAGCTCCCCCCGCGGCCAATTTTATGACATCTTCACTTCACCTTCTTCTCCCACGGGCCCAAACTGAGGAAGCTGTAAAATCCTGGGCAAACACAGCCATTTGCTAAGAAAAACCAACCCGGGGCCCATCTGTACTTTACAAGGGCTCTGCTGGCCCTGCCTGTGTGTCCCCATTGACAGGGCCGCCGGCCTCCCTCAGAGCACCTGGCTGCTCTTGGAGGTCTTCGCTGGGTTTTCAGTATCTTTCTAGAGAAAAAAAAAAAATTTTTTTTTGAAGAGTCAAAGGGAAGTCCTTCAAAAGTTGACCGATGCCCTCCCTTCGTGGCCCCCATAGGCTACTTAATGTTACCTACTTTGGGCCCACAGGACAAGCAGCTCTCCAAGGGCAGGCCTTGCTGGTTCTCTGGCTCCTCGCTGTCCAGCAAGAGACCTTCCACATAGCAGACCCTCGATAAACTTGGAGGAAGGGAGCCTCTCGTCTGACAGAAACCCCAAAGCCAGAGCAGTGCGGGGAAGGCAGGGGGAACAACCCTGAAATCATTATCCAGCGCTAGACCCAATACCCACATTCTTGATCTATGATAACTGGGGGGAAAATACCGTGTCATGCCTTCAACCCACAAAAGATTTCCATGGAATTTAAGAAGTCCCTTTACCAGCTCTAATTTTAGGCAGAACTTAGGAGAGAGGCTACCAGTGCAAACAGAGGTAGGGGGCAATGGAGAGGAACTGAACAAGGTCCCTATTCTCTCAGCACAGGTGTTGGTAACAGGACACCCCTCTCTACAGGGAGAGGTAGGGTAGGGAATTCAAGGTGTGGTTGGGTGTTCCTCCCCCCTCCCCAGTCCCATTACATAACCCCCAGCACATTCTCGAACCTAGTACAAAGTTCTCCCTGCATCAGGCCCAGTTCAGCTCCTGACATGGTGATTCTTGTGCAACAAAGCTGAAGAAAATATTTGGTTTTCAGCATCCAACTTTAAAAAAAAAACCAACAAAAAAAACCCCACACACAAACAAAAAAACCCAAGTTAATTATTAAAAGAATTAAGATATCCACAGTGACTTGCCCTTGAGTTTGGCCAGTCTCTTGGTCTTAAAAGCTCCCCAAACATCACCAAATTCTTTGCTGGTTCAGTTACCTAAGCATCAAAGTAAATAGTAAATAAATTTTAAAAAAAAGCATTTTTAAAAACGACAAGTATCAAATCCCTGTGTTGTACATCTAAAACTAATATAATGTTATATGTCCATTATATCTCAATAAATTTAAAAAAAAAAAAAAGTAACGGCTCAAATCTGCTGTTGGCAGCATTTAGCCTGTTTTTCTTGGCACTTGGATGGAAACTCCAGAAAGATTCTAGAACCTCTTTAATGTCTAACCATTGTCAAACATCAGAAGCCAGTCAAATGCCCTTCCAGAGTAAAGCTACTGTTCCCCCAGAAAAACAGGCGATGGGCCCTACCTAGCCTCCAGCCACGTGAATCTCATCTCCCCTTTCCTTTGGGACCAGCTCACACCAGACAACTTGATTTATGCGGATGGGCGGAAAGGCAGCCAGTAAGTGATTCCGCATACCACCATCATTAGTGGCCACCACCACAGTAGGGTGGAAGACGGGGAAAAAACACAAGGTTTCCTCCCGTCAAGAAATCAATAAGTTATTTAACAGCTGCTGCTAGATCCCAATGGAAGAAGGGTGAGGGTTTCTTCCGAACCCTTCCAGCACCCTGACAGCTGAGGATTTAGCCAGATGAAGGATCACTAGGAAAAAAAGCAGAAGATTCCTCTCCAGCTTTTCAATGTCTTGAGGTTTTTGGTTTTGGAAGATGTATGGTGTTAGGCCTTGATACTACTTAATTTTTTTGTTTTCTTTTTTTTTTCTCCAAAGAGGAAATTAACTCCCTTCCTGTGTTGCTGTACATTTTGGAGAATCAAATGCTACTTAAAAAAAAAAAAAAAAATTTTTTTTCCTTACCCCAGTCCAGCATTACTCCTGGGAAAATAAACTAAAAATTTTCTCAAGATGGCATTCCAAACGGGTTTCTAACATTTACACTTGTCCTTCAGAGCAGATAGAAGGGGACCAAAGACATCAGAAACCCATCATGGCGGTTCAAAGAAGAGAAAAAAAAGGATAAACTTGTCATTAGAAAGCCAGCTGACTTCAGATATTAAAGTCTGACTTTCGATTGGTGGTGACTTCATGCACTGCTTATCCTATTATGCCCAAATTGTTTTAAATTCCCTTTTAAAATGCCACTGCCATCCATCCCAGGAAGAAGTCTTTTAAAAAGAAAACTCCATTAAAATATTCAACAACTGTCTTCCGCTGTAAACAGTCTTGGAAATCAGTCTACCCCTTTCTTTTTCCTTATCTCTACTCCCCAAAAGTCTGGAATCCTGCAGACCCTGAGGCAAGGTTTAGTCCTCCCCTCCAGTTTGCTTTTCAAATCTTTGCCAAAACAAAACAACCTTAAAATAAATGCCTTCCCACAGGATGTTGAACAAACCCTACTAAATTCAAAGGGAAAGAAGTCAGGAACCACAAACTATAGATCCAGCACTGAAAGGGCATTAAATAAATCTTTATTTTTAAACTGGAATCTTGCAGAAGGAAAAACAGGCCACCTTGGTGCCCACAAATTCCCCTGGCCAGAATGCTAGAGAGCAGCCCCGGGCTGGCAGGCGGACAACGGAGGGCCCATCCTGTGGTGGGCTATCTTCTGAAAGGCTCTGGGTTCAAAACTATAAACACAAACAACTGAGACTGGATGGATTGTGGATTAAGGAACAAAGAGAGAGAAAAAAAAAAAAACCTCTGGATTTTTTTTTTTTTTCCCTGGGACGGCAGTGGGCAGAACTTTTAGGTCACTGGGTCCTTGTTACTACTCAGGGGCTGGAAACATCCATTTCTCTTAAAAAAAAAAAAACAACACATACACACAAGCAACTTCACCAACTCATCTGAAATTCTTCCCCTGGTGATCAAAATACACGTGTGCCTCAAACCAAATCTTTGATTATAAGGCGTACAGAATTTAAGTTAACAAGCAATACCCCAGAGTCTGAGGCAGGGACACCGATCTTTGTCTCAAAAGAGCACTTCAATAGATCAATGTGGATTGAGGGCAAAGGAATGAAAGAGGCAGTCTTTGAACAGGGAATAATCCATCTAATTCCAAGTGGCTGGATTAGAGGCATTCCTGGACAAGCAGGGTCTAGGCAGGGGAAGATAATGCTACACGAATGTCAATTTCTCACCAAAAAAAAAAAAGAAAGAAAGAAAGAAAAAAACCACCACACATAGGCTCTGTAGGAGGCCCAAGACCAGGATGGAGGCACCTTGGAAAAGTTCACCCTTGGGGAGATGGCAGTTGGTTCTAAAAGGGGGAGGCAGGCGTGACAGCTGAGCATTCCTTCACAAAGTCCATCTCCCAGGCCAAACCCTCTCTAAACCTTACACTTCACCAGACAAAAGCTCCTCCAAACGCCCAGGCAGCGGCTGAAGAGGGGCTGTCCACACCCACCGGCTGTACAGCTTTCCCAACCTGCCTACTCGTTTTGGAAGCCAAGCTTTTAATTAAACACCACCTCCCCGGATCTGTTGAGGCAAACTGGGGCTGGGTAAGAGCCAAAGAGAAGCTCCCTAAATACACATGAAAAAAAAAAAAAAAAAAATCCCCCCCACCGCCTCCAATTCCCACCTCCAGCCAGCTCGCAAGGCTGGTTATATTTCCTCTGGATGAGTAACCCAGAGCCCTGGTCTATCTCTATGCACCAGAAAATCCACATCCAAGGATCAGGTTATCCCCTGTCCCACCCTTTGCAGGAAAAAACCAGGGTGTTGTTCCCCGCCCCCAATACACACACACACACGCACGCACGCACGCGCGCACGCGTGCACACGGGGAGAAACACACACACACACACACACACACAATCTTCACAATCCTTCCAAGAGAAAACCTGGAGTCCGTGTATGTTGGGTGGGTGTGTTGGGGGAACACAGTTGTTTAGGAGAACCCAATCTTGCCTTCAGGCTGGGAGCGTCAGCCTGTGGAAGGAGGGTCCCCAGCAAGGCTACTCTGGGAACTTCTGCTCCGCGGCCCCGAGGAGGGCTGAGGGAAGGCATGCACACCCTCACCAGCTTAGGAACAGCCTAATGAATGCCTAATTAGCTCAGATCCTCTCCTCCTCCCCCCCGCCAGGTGGACCTGAAAGCCAAGGAGGGAGAGCAAGGCCTCTCTCCCAGGCTCTCGGACGCGGGTGGAGGGCCGGTTCCCGCGGCCGCGCACAGTCCCCATACCCCTCCCCACCACGGCGCCAGCCGCCCCCCCCGCACCGGACTCGGAGGAATCAGGTGTCCGCCCAGGCGCCCATTCTTCACGGGTCGCAGACACCCCGTCCAGCGACCGACAATGGAAAACTTGGACCCGGGGCCCTGCGCCCCCATGGAAACGAGATGGTGCCGCCCCCTGAGACAATGAGCGTGGAGAGGGCAGGGGGCATCAGACACCCCCAGAGAAGCAGCCCGCCCGGTGACCCAGCAGAGCCCGGAGCGGCGCCGCGGGTGAGCAGGTGACACCGGGCCGGAGCGCTCCCGCAGGTGGCCGGCGGTCACGGCTCAGGCAAGGGCCGGGCGGCTGGCCGGGGGTGGAGGCGAAGCACCGCGGCGAGGTCCGTGCACGGCCGCGACTGCGGCCACCGCAGCCGCGCCCCCGGCGTCCTACCTTCATGTCGCTGATGATGGTCTGGAAGAGGCCTCCGAGCGCGCTGCATTCCTTCTCAATCACAGCCTCCATTTTCCTGGCGCCGGCAGGGAGAGGACACACACTCGGGGCCGCCTGGACCGTGCGCGGGGCCGGGGCTCGCTCACCCGCGAGCAATTCCACTCTCCGAGCGACCCACCTCCGACTCACAGCCTCTTCTGCAGAGGGGACGAAGTGCCCAAGATCGGCTGTCCTCTGCCCCAAATACTAATAATTTTAAAAGCCAAACCGCTCTGCAGGGTGATTCGCCTACATGCAGTGCTCGGCTCCTGGCCTTAAAAATGCCCGGAGAAGACTGACAATCAGGCCACCACTGGTGCCCACGACAGAAACAGCAAAGCCCATCTTGAAGCAGAGAAAACCGCCCGCTGACCTGGGGCCAGCGCCATTTAAAAATACAGGATTTCCTAATTTAATAATATTTTTGAAATTAAAAAAAAAAATCGCCCAAGAGCAGAACGCGTCTGCTCGCGGCGTCCCGATCTGTTGCTCGCAGCCGCGGCCGCCGCCTCCTTTTCACTCCTGCGCGCCCGGCCCCGGCGCTCGCTCTGGCGCGGCTCCCGGGGACGTTCGGAGGGGCGCACGCGCGCTCGCGGCCGTGCGTCCGCCGCGGGGGCGCGGGGAGGGCGCGCGCTCGCGGCCGTGCGTCCGCCGCACGCGGGCGGGGCTAGGAGCGCGTGCCCGGGAGGCGCAGGGAGCGCACGCAGCCGAGGGGACCCCGCGGGCGGTGCGGCGAGGATTCCACCCCCGCGGGAGCCGCCTGCTCCTCCGAGCACGCACGGAGGACCCCCTCCGGCCCTGGCCGCGGGTCGCCGCGCGGAGAGGGCGTGTCAGCCCGCCGCTGGTCGAGCGCCCACCCCCACAATGGCTGCGAGCGCCGCGAACCGGGGGTGCACCGCCGCTCCCCGGGGCCTTGCCGGGTGGCACGCTTAGCGCAGTGCCCAGCATATTATAGTGAGCGCTCAGTAGGGCAGGAAAACTGCTGCTGCTGCTGCTGCTGCTGCTGCAGCCTTTTGAGAAAAAAAGTCCTTTCTGTGATACCAGGACTGCAACGCCAGTCACGACTGCAGACAGCATTCGTAATTTGTAATTAGTTTGTAATTAACAAATATGTAATTAAGGAGAGTTTGGGGGCGTATCCTATGGCGAGAGGCCCGGTTCAATAAAAGTTGCAGGATGCAGGGAAAGTGGATCGATTTGCCATTGCAAAATAAATGGCACTGAGCTGTTGTATACTGTCTTTGATTTCTGGATATTGTTGACTGCCTGTGACTTGGATGGGGTTTTTTGTTGTTGTTTGCGGTGGGGGGGGGGGGTGTTTCCCAGGCCCACTGGGGGCATTGGTTGTTGGTGTCACTGCAGAGAGCCCTGTTGGGACGTTTAACCTGGAAAGAGCGTGAACGTTCCTGAGCTGATTTGGAAGCTGGTGGTCCATTCTCAGAGCTCCACCGCCTCACTGCACAGAGCCGGAGGCCTCATTGAGATACCGCCAAAGAGGCAAGGAAGAAGGGAATCAAATGAGCCGCTTTTAAAGACCTTTAAACGTAAGCACCTAGCTTTTGACTAATCCCCTGACCTGTGAGCTGATCATGTGAAGCACAAAGCACAACAAGAGGAAAATACTGGGGAGGAGACAAAAAAAAAAAAGCAAAATGCTGTAGAGTTGGGTCAGACTCACTCACTCAGTCATAGGTAAAGTTCTGGCTTTGAAAACTCTATGAATCAAGGAGATGCTTGGTGGGACATATCACAGCTGCAGGAGGTAATTTTACCCTCAGCCGCTCTGCCCAACTCTTAACTGCAACCCGTCTCCACCCCTCTCCCAAAAATCGTAAGGAGGAGCGTTACTTCTGGAATTAACCAATCTCTTGGAAGACCATGCTGGATCCTGTCCCCAAGGTTATGCGGATGTGTAAGTCACATCTTCACCTTGCCAATAATAGTGTTTGACATACAGTTTGCTCTCAGTTATTATCATTATTGTGATTTTTAATACTATTGGTATTATAGTGATTGGGTCACTCTTTATAGAGCCTGATTGTACTGGGTTCAAACTCTAGTTTACAACCTACTAACTAATTGTATGACCTTGGGCCAAACTAATTGGACCTCGGTTTCCTCATCTGTAAGTGAGGATAAATGACTTCATAGGGCTGTAGTGACTTTTACTTGCACTAACGTATGTAAGGCATCCAAAACAGTTCCTGGCATATGGTAAGTAAGCACTCAATAAATCTTACAGACGTAGCTTATTCGTAATAGCCAGCCGCTATTCATAATAGCCAAGATGTGGGAACAACCTAAATGCCCATAATGGATGAATGGATAAAGAAAACATGGTATGTACAGACAATGGGATATTATTCAGCCTCAAAGGAAATCCTGCAGTACATAACAACATGGATACAACTTGAGGACTTTGTGATAAGGGAAATAAACCAACTACAGAATAAATACTGCATGATTCCACTTATATTCCACTAGCTAAAATACTCAAATTTGTAGAATGGCTGCCAGGCACCAGGGTTGGGGGAAGGCGGTAATGGGGAGTTGCTAGCCAATGGACACAAAGTGTCAATTACACAAGATGAAGTAAGTCTAGTGAATGAGGGGTTTTGAACAAAAAAGGGACAACATCAGATTGACACCCCTACGTCACATTCTTTCCCCAGATTTAAGCATCCCTCGAACTCTCTCCTCCCTTCAAAATGCCCAAAACTGGCTAGGCAGACATCAAGCTCTGACTAACATGCAATTCCTCCCAGGAGTGTTTGCCTTTTTTTTTTTTTTTTTTTTTTAATAGCTCCTAGGAGGAGGAACCCAGAGGAATGAAGCTTTACTAAAGGAATTTCAAGTCGTGTGAAGGGGGAGATTGAGAAGCCAAGAAGCCTTCTCAAAGCCACTCCCATCACCCTCCTTGACCTGGGAGAGGGTGGTTCAGGATAACCTCCACCATCTCAGAGCTCTGAGACTTCTGGCAGGTTGTTTGATCTCTGGAGACAGCCTCTGTTTCCTTGCAGGTTCCTGATTCGTGGCCTGTTTCCAGGGTTAAAGTACATATCCAATGCCTCTCCCGTAGTAGTCTACCCAAAGGACTTCCCTTCCCTCTCAGAAGTGATTCTCAGCCCCATATACACCAGGAGCTCTGCCTGGTCCCCAGACTTGGCAACTGGAATCCCCTGGGGAATTTTAAAACACCTGTGCTTGAGTTCCACGACCAGGGAGCCTGATTTAATTCATCTGGGCCATGGCCTGGACATCAGGACTTTTTAAAACACCCCAAACGACTCTAACGTGCAGCAAATTTGAGAACTTTGATCTAAGGAACTTTGAAAGAAGCCACTTGTGTTCTGGTCCTACCCCTAAACGATTAAAGTAGAATATCTGGGAACTAGGCTCCAGATTTTTTTGAATGTATTTTGCACAATTCATTCTATCCCCATATAAGAACATAGAGTCATATGTATGTGCGTACATATGTGTGCATGCATATTTTGTCATTATTTGCTTTACACAAAAAGAATCCCATCACGGTGGCTTTTCTGCATCTTGTTATTAACATTTCCTCTTGGGGTGTCTGGGTGGCTCAGTCAGTGAAACGTCTGCCTTCAGCTCAGGTCATGATCCCAGGGGCCTGGGATTGACCCCTGTGTCGGGCTCCTCACTCAACAGGGAGCCTGCTTCTCCCTCTCCCTCTGCGCCTTCTCCTTGCTCAGGTTCACTCTCTCTGTCAAATAAATAAATAAAATCTTTTAAAAAATAAAAATTTAAAAAAAAAAATACTTCCTGTTAACACTTCTTACCATCAACAATTCCTGGGGCACCTGGGTGGCTCAGTCAGTTAAGCATCTGACTCTTGGTTTCAGCTCAGGTCATGATCTCACAGTCATGGGATCAAGTCCTGCAACAGGCTCCATGCTCAGCACAGAGTCTGCTTTGGATTGTCTTTCCCTCTGCTTCCATGCCCACTTGACCTCCCTCTCTCTCTCAAATAGGTAAGTAAATAAAATCTTTTAAAAAATCCTGTAGAAATCCCTCCAGGTCAATTAATATTATTCCAATACATTTTTTCATTTAATTTTTTTTTTACTTTGCTATAATCTCAGATGTACAGAAACAAACAAGAAGAGTGCAGAGACTTCCACATTCACCCTGCATTAGCTCTCCCGAATCTTAACCCATTACGGTATTTCCTATGTGTCTCCATGTGCTTTGGGGGTCCCTCATGAGATTCCAGTGTGTGTCCAGGTTGCAAGGGGAGGCGGCAGGGATGCCATGAAACTCCAGGCGATTGTCTGTGACGCTTCTGACTTGCAAGGGATCCTTGCACAGGGGCAGCTGTTCAATGTGATGAAGAGGGTAGGCTCAGAGTCAAGCTGCCCAGGTATGAATTCTGACTTCTTTCCTTCCCAGCTTTTCATGCCTCAGTTTCTTCATCTATAAAATAGATAATGGAAGTGCAGACTCCCAAGGGTGTGTGAGGCCTAAAGGGGATGTACTCACACAGTGAGTACTCAGTCAAGGTTAGCTATTAACATGTACTGATCATCACCATGGCTCATCTGTGAGATAAAATTGGTTCAAGCTCCCCCTCATGACCTAGAAGCAGAACTTTTATGAGCCCCTACCCACTCCATCCCCTGGAAAAATTGAGGAGTTGTCAGTAGATGAAAGTGTCTCAAATTTACAAATTGAAGGCCTTTTTGAAAATAAAACCAGCAATAATCAACAAATACTATCTGTTGCGGTGATTCACTGTAAGAGTTGTTTTTTATGTGTTGGTGGATGGTGACCTGCGGTACGCCCAAGGATAATAGAAACCTGGTGTACAGAATGCATCACTGAGGCAGGAAACTAATGAAAGAAGGTCTACCCTCATGAACTGATTGGTAGCCAGGCCAAAGTAAGGCTGGAATGGCAGGGTCACAAGCCCATTCTGTCTGGGGGGAGGGGGGTCAGACAGCATACCTGTGTGAAGCAGGCCAACGGTAAGTTCATAAGAGGAGTAGGGAGCTCACGCTCCAGTCCCAGGCCAAGCTGGAAGGTGTGCCCTAAATTGCCACGCATTCCACTCCCTCCAGAGGGGCTGAAACTTAGATCTTGTTGGGAAGTTTTCTAAGATCTAAATATTTTTAAACTTCCTAGTTTTTAAAGTCTCCTCTGCAGGCCAGTTTGTAGCATCCGACCATGGCAATCACATAGAGAGGCTGGTTCATAGGGAAGACGTAAAAGAAGGGGGAAAGTATAAGGGACTGTTCAAGGAAGAGGGATCCTATCTAATGGTTCTAAGTCGCCAGGAAGGCGTGCCTGCCCTGTACTGGGGTAGGGATGGTTCGATCCATTTCTGAGACATTTCTTGAGCATCTACTCTGTGTTGAGCCTCACCTCTCCCAGGAGCATCGGATTTCCTTCTTGTTTATATTGTCCCAGGCTGCCTGCTGACTCCTAATTTGGCAAAATTAGTTACCTTGATATTGAATAACCTTGATATTGAGAAAGGGGCTTGCAAGGGAGCATACATCCCCATTGCAAATTATAGAACAAGACTGTCCAGGATCTGATCTCTTCCTCTTCTCAAGCTTAGCTTTTTCTGTTCCATACAATCACAATGAGAAAAAGGAGAGTTTTGTAAGTAAGATACAAGTTCTGGCTAGAATAGCAGCAAAAAGAGTGAAAAGCATATTAGAACCCCTTACTTTTAACATGAAGCAATTGAAAAACACCTAGTTATATATAATTTAATCAGAGACAACTGCATTTATCAAAAAATGGAAAATACTATACATTCTGCAAAACCCAGCATTTCCCTATGTAAACATTTTACTGTCTTTTTTAGCATATTCACAGAGTTGTGTGAACATCACCACAACCAATTTTATAACATTTTCATCAAAGCAACCCCTACCCATTAGTATTTTTTTTAAAGATTTTATTTATTTATTTGTCAGAGTGGGAGAGAGTGAGAGAACGAGCACAGGCAGACAGAGTGGCAGGCAGAGGCAGAGGGAGAAGCAGGCTCCCCGCTGAGCAAGGAGCCCGATGCTCGATCCCAGGATGCTGGGATCATGACCTGAGCCAAAGGCAGCTGCTTAACCAACTGAGCCACCCAGGTGTCCCATCTACCCATTAGTATTTACTTCTACCTCTCCTACCCGAGCCCTTGACATCTACTGATGAATTCTTTGCCTCTGGGGATTTGCCTATTCTGGACATTTCATGTAAATGAAATCATACATTGGCCTTTCTCATTTGGCCTCTTTCACTTAGTATAATGTTTACAAAGTTCATCCACATTGTAGCACATTTCTGTTCTTCCTTCTTTTTTATGGCTGAATAACCCATTATAGACATAGACCACATTTTGTTTATCCATTCTTCAGCTGATAAACATTTGAATTGTTTCCTCTTTGACTACTATGGATAAACGTGCTATAAACATTCATGTGTGAGTTTTTGTGTGGACATGCATTTCGGTTCTCTTGGGTATATATTTATAGTGGAATTGCTGGGTCATATGGAATATCTATTTGCAAACTCTGGGGAGATTGTCAGACGATTTTCCAATAAATGGTTTTTTAGTCCATATAATCTCATTAGGTTTTTCACAACATGAGGTAGCTCTAATGTCAGTCTATTCAGAACAGTGACACCGTCTAACTGCATCAAGAGATTTGGCTGCTGTGTCACCCCCAGCTCGTCGCTGGGGGTGTGGTAAACCCCTCCATTACCTGGCATTGCACCCATAGCAAATTGTTTATGGATTCTTCCAATAGCATGATTTTAGAAATTTTAAAATTTATTTTAGAACAATTCTATTGTTTAGATGTTTCTAACACTGAGACTCCCAGGTAAACAAAATTCTACTATAATACTATAATTAATATTCTGTCTATATCTGTCTCTCGTAAATCTGGCTAGCAGGGGTCTATCACTGAGAGTCCATTAACTCACTGACAAGGCCAAGTTCTGCACCTACAAACCTGCTTTCTGGTTTCCTTGGACAGCAGAGTATATAAAATGGCCCAGAATTAGGCAGGCATTGGGGGCAAGAAATTAACACCAGCCACTTAACATAGATAGTCTTTGCTATGCCTGCTTTGCACATTTAAGTGATGGAGGTGGCTCGGGGCTTCCTCTCTCCAGCAATCCCACAAACATGCCTATAATTCAGGAGGTTTTGCCAAGGCAGATGCAAGTTTTCTTCTCCTGTGTCTTGGGCTTTTCTTTAAATTAACAGTAAGCACAGGGGCATAGGAGACCTGTCTGTAATGTGCTAAGGTAGATTTGACATGAGTTTGGAGTCAGAGAGATTAAAGTTCAAATGCTATGTTTCTATATTATAGCTGTGTCCATCAGTAAATTACTTGGCCTGCCCATGCCATTCATAAAATGCAAAATATTCTCTCCCTTTCTTTCTTTCTTTCTTTCTTTCTACTTCTTCTTTTTTTTTTAAGATTTTATTTATTTATTTGACAGAGAGAGACATAGTGAGAGGGATCACAAGCAAGGGGAGTGGGAAGTGAGAAAGAGGCCCCTCGCCCAGCAGGGAGCCCAATGTGGGGCTCGATCCCAGGACCCTGGGATCATGACCTGAGCAGAAAGCAGATGCTTAACAACTGAGCCACCCAGGTGCCTAAAAATGCAAAATATTCTTACTTCGAAATCTTGAAGATTAGAGACAATGATGTGGTTCCTGAGCCTAAGCTGTAACAGGCACTCAAGAGTGTGTGCGTGTGTGTGTGTGTGTGTGTGCATGTGCAAGCGTGCATGTGGTTCTCAACCAGACTGCTGGCATTCTCTTCTTTAGATTTTCAATATGTAAGGCTTTGTTTGGGGTAACAGGGGTGAATTTAGGCCACTGAGCCAGGAGACATTTAATCAATTGTTTCAAAGCAGTTCTGCCTTGTTTACTTTTAATAATGGGTTTGTTTGCTTTTAATAATAAGACCCAGACCCAGCCCTTCTATTTTCTGAAGCCGGGGAGTAAATGGATGCTTGGGAACAGGCACTCAGCAGCAATCTCCACAGCCGCAAGTGGCCAGGGGCCCCCGGCAACTAGTGAGAACAGGTTGTGCGTGGGGAAACATTCATTTGCAGAGGATAATGATATTTACCTGCCATCCTACCGGGCAGCTTCAAAGTGGTGGCCAGAATTACCCAACTAATGAGCACAACACCCCCTGGCCTTCTGGCCCCAAGGCAAGAATGATGTTATATAATATCTCCCCAGTGATGCCCATCAGGAGACACAGGGAGAAAAAAGAACTTGCCCACCTGAGCTTTCACTAGCTGTGGGACCTCCAGGGAGTCAGAGATCCTTCCCGGGCCTTGATTTCCTCTGTAAAATGAGAGGGTTGGTACCTTTCGGGTGATGTTACAAGTGTCCTCCATGTGACGATGGCTGACCTTCAGACCTGATTTCAGGCTCACTCTAGATCTTTGTTGACTTTACATATATATAGGCATGCCTGTCTGTCTCCTGGGGTATATATATGCTTGGAAACAGCTGGAAAAAGATAGGGAAGAGATAAATGCTGTTTCCTCCAGGTGGTGACCCAGAGAGGCATTCCCAGTGAAAGAACAAAGTCACTTCCCAGGCGATGCTTAATTGCTTAAGGCATGTTCCCCCCATTCCCCCCCATTCCCCCCCCCGCCCCGCCCCACCACTACCTTGGATTCTTGGACTCTCCCTACCACTTTGTCTGTCACTAGATAAAGCAGAAGGAAGCACTATCCATTAGCATGTCCCAGCTGCAACTGGGGCACTTCTTTCTCCCCAAAAAACTTGTTTATATTTATTTTACTCTAAATCTATTTTAACCTAAATATATTGAAGAAGGAGAGGTCTACCTATCTCACTCTTCCTATGGACATGTATTTTCTGGAACAAATTCAAACCCAATCATCAAATGAAAATAGATTTCCACGAAGCTGTTCCCGATAATTTCAATTTTTCTGATAGGGAGCTTACGATATCAAATGGCAACCATTCTCTTGTTGGTCATAGTTATTTATTTGAAATAATATCTTTATTCTGAGTTGGATCCTTTCCCCCATTGAAGGGAATTTTCTTAATTTTCTTTCCTTCAACACCATATCTCAGAGGAGAAATGGAAATGGCTACCCAATTTACATGCGTGTTAGCCACTGAGTCTCAGTAACTTACTATTATAAGAAATTACATATATTATCTAAACTATATTCTCTACAGATTTGTATATTCTGTTCTACCATGTAATTTCTGCTTATAGTTTGATATATATTGTAATATATAAAAATAACTTGAAAACTGGATTAATTTAGCAAAAGCGATTCTCTCAGGGGACTCATTCATGAAAATGGAAAGATCTTTTGTCAAGTAATTTCCCCCCCCGGGGGGCCTTTAAGTAGCAATCTCCCCATTTTGATTCAATCTGTAGCAATCTCATTTAGCTGCATTACTGGACCACCTCATTGCGTAAAGGAAGGTAAACCATATTGGTGACCATTTGGCTCTCTGTTTTTGTTTTTGTTTTTTGTTTTTTTCCCCAACTTGCTACTAATTTATTTGGCCATTAATCGGGCTCTTCCCTCCCCCAGGCCACTTGATCTGTTTGCAGGATAAGCAGGGAGAGAGGGCCATTTCTCCAGCTAGGATGGCTTTCCAGAAGCACAATCCAGAGGGACATTGGAGTTACAACAAATGATTAATTGAATAACTCACTCGGAAATGATGTGCCGCTTTAAAGACCTAATAGCTGATCGAGTAAGACCTCACGTAGTAACCTAAGAACAATTCTGGGGGGGGGGGACTTTTTTTTTAAAGAGTCCTATTAATGGATTTCTACAAATGCTGGACGTATGATAGCCAATAACATTTCCATAATTTTGATAATAAGCATTTACATTTGCATAACTCTACACAGTTTATGAAGCATTTTCACAAATATTGTTGCAACTCTCACTGTGTCAGAAGGGGTGGGAGGAGGTGGCAGAGATGGGGGGAGCAGGGGGAGAGCCGGGGGAGGCGGATGAGGGGGGAAAAGGAGGTCGGGATGGCCCTGAAAGTCGTCAGCTGGACTCCAGTCCCCAGAGGCAGCACACTTGGAGCTGTTGACTCCCCAAAGGCACCGGGCTAGGAAGTGGCGGAAGTGGCACCAGGACCCAGGACTCTAATTTGAAATCTCTTTTAACCGCACCATCGCCTGAGCATCACAGCTGAAACCACCTCTTTGGACATCTCTCTCTCAGGAGAGAAGGGCACACCGCCTTGGAAGTATCTGGCCGTTGGGGGCCCAGAGGTCCAACAAGATTGTGACTGACAAAAATCATCTAAGTCCCATGATGCATGACCACATTATTTTCCGATATCTTAAAGGAATGGGTTCCTTTCTGCGGGACCTTCATGGAATTTACTGCAAGGGCACCGACCACACAACCTCATGAACCCCCAAGCCCACGAGAGATTAAATATACAAGCAGTGGCTGGATCACGTTAAAAAATGAAAACATTGTAATAAAAGATACTAGAAGTTATATGTTAATAAAAATAAATAAATAAAATAAATAAATAAAAACTTTGAGCCACAACCTGCCCAAGAAATACATCCTTTATCTACCTTTTTCAGTAAACAACTCAGGTAGCCAGCCAGCCCTGAATCAGATTTGCAAGAAGCCAGATTGCCTTCTCTAGCGGCAATCCAGGAAGTGAAAAAATAATTCTATAAAAATCGGCTCCAAACGTCCAGAACTTGATTGATAACTGATACCTTCCCTGTTTTTTTGTTCCCTTGCTTCCAACTTGGGACCAATCAGAGAAAGCTACATATGTCCCCCTGCCCAATAGGATCTCCTGCTTCTAATTAGCCCGTCTCCAGCTTTCCAATAGCCTCCAATCAGGACACACAGAAAGCCAGAGTTCCTTCCACAATGAAGCTCCCAGACTCTTCTGCTGAAAGCAAGTGACAGTGGCTGGCTGACTTTCTTGCGATTGCATATAAATAGCCTTTGCTTTTCTCATTTGGTGGGTCTTCGCTTATTTGCCCGGTATAAATCAGTGATGCAATATGGCTCATTCATACACATACCCCCCCTTCAAATATTTGTAGCTGCTATTGTGATTCATATGGGTCCTAGTCCCAATCCCGCCACTGACTGCACGTCTAAGATTACAGATTTGTTCTTCTTGCTGAGTGGTTCTAACACACAGAGCTCTGCCCTTCTCCTTCCTACTTCTTGGAGTCATTACCTGCTCAAGGCCAGAGGTCTGAGTCCCTCTGGCCTGAAGTTATAAAAACAACAGTGACCCTCACAACAAAACACCCCGAATGGCAGGGGTTGTTCTGAGTTCTTCATGTGTATGATCTCATGTAAGCTCCAGCTGACCTGACCAGGTGGACGCTAGTTGCATCTCTTTTCTGCCACTGGGGAAACAGGTATGGCGGGGTTGAGTCACTTGTTCAAGGTCACGAAGCTGGCATGATCTTGACAGGACTCCAACACAGGCAGTTCCCCTCCAGAACCTGGACACCTCACTGCTCCGGGTCTACCCCTGCCACATCAGCGGTATGCGGGCAGAGCCCACGGCTGCCTGTGCGCCACTGAATTCCCAGCACCTCCCTCAACAGTTAGTACCTAGTCCATCCCTAGCAGGTATTTATGGAATGAATGAATGAATGGCTTCTATCTCATCTGTTCGGGGCCCAGCAAGACACTTCATACACATTAGAAGTTAATACTATTCAGTGTCCCTGACTGTGTTCATCTTTCTCCCTCGTCATTGTTAACAACCAGAGACAAAGGCTTAACTATACACAAATAGTAGTTCGTTTGCCCTGTTCCCACCAGACTTTGATTCGTATTTACCCCATGTCTAGTCCTGTCTTTTGTTATATTTCGATGCCCTGTTAGATGAAAAGGACCATTTGTCTCGATAGTTGCTAGGAAAAAAAAGAGAGAGAGAGAGAGATCACTTGCTTCTTTCCCACCCAGATTTATACCCCAAATTCGCTCCTCTCTCCCTTCAGGTGCACTGGTTTTACTCCCCAATTAGTGGCTGTGTCATGAACGCGTCCAAAGAGCCATCACCTGTGGATCCCCTCACCCTCTCTCGAGAGCTCCCCCACTTCTCCTTGACACCATTTACAGGAGTCAGTGCCAAGTTTACAGACTGGTGAACAGCGGCTCTGTGAACCCAATTCGCACACACTGAATGCTGTGGGATCCTGTTCGCGGCTGGCAGCTTTTTTTGGGTTGTTCATTTCCCCTGCATGGCACGAATAGCTTTTTCAGACCTCTCCAGGGATGTGGACTATTTTGCATTTGTAAGCCACCTTTATGGAAAAGGGCCTGCAGGTTTGAAGGGCCCTGTGACCACTTACTCAGAGACGTGTCAAGGCCTCGTTCAACGGAAAGTGGAAATGCATGGTAAGTGTGACATTGTGAATGTCCTTGTGGCACTAGATGGTCACACAGGACTCCCGTGTGGCTGAGATCATGTCGGAGAAACGGAATTGTACTGATGCAAAGGATTGTTCTGCTAGCTTTTTAAAGTAGGGTGGGGGGGATGAAAAAGGAAGTGCCATTGTGTGGGGGCAGGCTAAGAGAAAAGGAAGCGTTCAGCCTAAAGTCTGGAAGATTTTGCCCTTCCAAAGCAGGGCAGGGGATCTAACCAAATCCCAGGTAATAGTCTCACTATGCTTCCATCCTGATCGTCAGGATGGCAGACCGAGAGAAGTTTCTGAGCTAATTTGGGCCCCTTTTCTGTGCCAGGCCCTTTCCCTGTTTAATTCTCACATGATTGCTATGAGAAAGTTGCTGTGGCCTTACTGTGTACTTGGGGAAAGTGACGCTCAGGGAAATGACATGGTGTGGCCAGGGTCACACTGCAAAGTGACGGAGTTACTCATCAAATTCAAGGTTGCTGGGTGCCAAAGCCAGGTTTTCCCCCCTGTGCCACCCACATGCTGTCAGTGACAGGCAAACAAATCAGGGACAAATAAGGACCGGTTGCACTTCCTTAGTCTAGTAGGCGTTGCTCTTTTTGTGATTTTGAAGATTCTCCTGGCTGCGTCCCCTTGGTGTTTAGTGGCGACACTCCTTTCAAACACCAAGGAACAGTGCATTCTCTTGTAGAAAACTGAATTCTCTACGACAGGCTTGGTGGGGAAGGGTGCCCCGGAAGACAGAGTTGACAGTGGGCACAAGATAGGGAAAGTCCCCTGTGGGGAGGAAGAAAAGCAGTAGGAGGAACTGGCCAGAGACTTGAGTCACCGTGGGTGCTGAACCACGAAAGACTTGAGGAGGACCTGGTGTTTGTTTCCATGACTCCCGGCCCCTCCCGGCAGAAATGAGTTTCCCTAGGGTGCTCCCTTATGCTCTAGGCATTCCTTCCACTATCAACTATTTGTTGAGTGTTTCTACCTGCTGACGTAGAGTTCAGATTAGGTTCTACTGCGTAGATAACACACACACACACACACACACACACACACGGTGGCTTATCTTTCTGTCCTGTCAAAGTCTCCATGTTGGCTGTCAGGACAAGTGTGGTGACTCAGTGGTGTCATAGGGGACCCAGACTCTGTCTTTCTGCTCCTCCCTCCTAGCTGGAGCTTCCTCCTCCAAGCTGCCTCATGGTCCAGAATGGCTGCTGGGGCCCTTACTGGGATGGAAGAAGGAGGAAAAGCAGAAGAGCAGAGAGGAGTCCTCCCCAAATGAATCAGTTACTTTTTTTTTTTAAAGATTTTATTTATTTATTTGTCAGAGAGAGCGAGAGAGCGAGCACAGGCAGACAGAGTGGCAGCAGAGGCAGAGGGAGAAGCAGGCTCCCCACCGAGCAAGGAGCCCGATGTGGGACTCGATCCCAGGACGCTGGGATCATAACCTGAGCCGAAGGCAGCCGCTTAACCAACTGAGCCACCCAGGCGTCCTGAATCAGCTACTTTTAAGCAACAAAAAATCCCCAATAATGCTTCTTCTTATATCCCACCAGCTGGAATTTATTGAAATGGACACATTTGGCTGTGGGAGTGGCTAAGAATGAACATTGTGTGGGGGGGACTGCTGGACACAGATACACACAGCTAAAAATGAGGACTTACTGAAGGAAGAATAGATGTTGTGATAGACCAGGAGTCTGTAAACGAAGGCCTGCAGGCTAAACCTGGCCCACTGCCTGGTTTTGTAAATAAAGTGTTAGTGGATCACAGCCAAGGTCATTCGTTTACATATTTTCTAGGCTATTTTTGCACTGCCACAGTGGGGTTAAGCAGTTATGATGAGATACGCTCGATTGAGTATCTGACACTCTACAGAGGAAGTTCCCTAACTGCTGGAATAGACAACAGCATTGTGGGGGGCACAGCAGCACCCATGACATCTTCCTAGGCACCCCCAGAGTATCCTGCAAGCTGTGACAACCCAAACTGTTTCCAGGCATTGCCAAATGTCCCCCAGTGCTGGGGGAGGGGGAGGGGCAAAATCGACCCAGCTGGGGAACCAATGAGTTCGTAGTGAAGCTTAAATGAGATCATACTTCAATTACACGGGCAGGCGTTAGGTTAATTTCTATTATCACTATTATCACCAGTGTACTGGAAACTTAAGCTGAAAGAACGCATCCACGCCCTGGAAGAGCAAAATATCTCACAGAGGCTATCTCTGGTTCTAGGCCGGCAAGGGCGAGAAAGGCAGTCTCTGCTGTGGCAAACTGGAGTTTTCTGTCAAAGCCACCGACAGGTGCCTGGCGTTATGTTAGGAAGGCTGGCTGAGAGACATTATCAAGTGAGCTGTCAGTGACATCTGCTGTTTTGTTGCTTGATTTCATTTTGGGGGGAAATACCGACCCCCGCTTTCAGCCATGTGCTTTGCCTGAAGCTGACCTCCATGTTGGTTGCCGAGGTGGATCACGGGCATCAGGCCCAAGTCTCTTAGGGAAGCCCATTCTTCCAGCCGAGGTCCTTAGACCTGGATTGGGAACCAGACTCAAGCCAAGACGCAATCAGAAAATCCCAGGGGGTTTCTTGGACAACTCAGCTCTGAAGATGGGGTTTCCCTTCTCTACTGCACTTGAGCATGCCAGGTCATGAGATGGGGGCTGTGGCTGGGAAGGGAGGTGGTGTCTGGTGTCTGAGAATAAGGCCCACATGGAGGAGGATGGCGTTGAGCAAAGAAACGAAAAGAAGCAGGTTGCTCTGATTTTTGTCTCAACTCCTGTATCCAGCAGTGCCTGAAACCCGATTTGTTCACCAACTGTTCATGTTCTTGCTCTAATAAATTCCCTTTTGCTTGTTAGTTTGGGCTAGTTTTTCTGTCCTTGACATCAGAAGGTTCCCCCACTCCAGCCCATCCTTGATCCCGATTATACTAAGAGCACTTCATGAGTCTCTTTGCATGGTTTGAAAAAACAGGCTCCAGCTCCCTTTCTCTGGAGTTCTTTTGGCCCAAGCTGTCCTCCGTGTGCTGGCTCTGACTTAAGACTGGCTTCTCTAGTAGCAAAAATGGGGCAGCAGGTCCAGGCCTCACAGATATGTGCCACCAAGAATGAGAAAGGAAGAGTTTTCTTAGTTCAAAACCAGCAAACAGAAGTCCTGGGCTTTCCTGTGGTTAGACCATCTTGGATCAAGTGTTCAACCTTAAACCTGGGTGATAGGGGATCTCCTTGGTTTGTAGCTGGGCCTGAAGCTAGACTCTCCAGGGGCTGGCTCAGTGCCATCCAGAGCTTAGAGCTACTACTCAGTGGGGAGACGGCATGGGTGCTGGGAGGCACGTTCACTGCTTGCTGGAAAACAAGAAAATAATACGAAATGTCAATGAAAATGTCACCTTTCAGTGACATTCCTTTTTTCTCTATTGGATGTCAGCATGCCTTTCCCGGGGTTCTTCCAAGATTTGTTTGTCAATATATTAGCAATTACATCTCAACTGTTAAGAGTTTCTTGTCCAACATTTATTTCCCTTGCTAGACAGTTTGGGCCAAGAGCAAATCCAACATCTTTTCTTTTCCCCAACATAGCCCTGTACTCAGTGGAGGCTGGCTCTCTGTATTTATTTGTTTGCTGTATACTTCGATTTTATTTTACACGTGATTTCCATGAAGGTTATGCCAGTAACCATCTTCTTGGCACCAAGGGGCTCTCATCTGAATCAGAGACTCAGCTGAAAGTTGGGCCAATAACAAGAGCCTGTTGTTTGAGAGAATTATTTGATTAGCAACGCAACGGAACTCTCTGCAATAACCTGCCCGTGAACTTCAGTCCAGATTTTGAAAGGCTAGACCTGAAATGAGGAAGAAGTGTATTAACTAAGTACACTGATTGCTTTCATTGACCAGGAGGTGTTTTGTTTTGTTGTTGGTTTCTTTCTTTCTTTCTTTTTTTAAAACCCAATTAAATTTGTTCCCCTACAATGCCAGGGCAAAGAATTTCAAACTCAGCTTGCCAAGCAAGAGTCTAGACTTCTGAATAGTAATTCCAGGACTGAAGTTCGAATTTTTCCTCCAAGCTTACTGGCTGTGTGATCCTGAACAAATTACTGAATCTGTAGAAACCTCAGTTTCCTCCTCTGTAGAACAGGGATAATAGTATTAGCCACGTTGTAGGTTATTCAGAAAAATGCATGAACTAATGTGCATGGGTCTAAGTGATGGGAAGTGCATGGTTCTTTTTTATCATTGACAATTGATAAAATGCCAACGCAGCAATCTCTTCATTTGTGAGACAGGACATGAGCCCCTCCTTTACAAATGTTCTGGTGAAGAGCACGCATGAGGCACTGACTCAACTTTGGCACCAATTCGCTCCTGCCCATGCGCATTCCAACCCGGAAGAGGGCGGAGCTCCGCTTCATTCCCCCGCCCCTCCGCACGTGAAAGAGACCCTAAGGTTTGTTTTACAAATAATAAAGAATCTAGGGCAGAGATCCCCCAGTAGACGTTATGGTTGAGATCTGATAGTCTCAGACCAAGCCGTCCAGCCTCTGTGGTTCCTCTTTCAACCACTGTCGACCACACTGGGTTTTCAGACAAACCTGCGGGCAGTAAGGCCGAGACTTCAGTTGGAACTGGAGAGGGGAAATGTATGTGGGCAGCTGCAAAACATCCTGACTTCCACTGGTGAAACACAATAGTGTAGCCAAGGCAGGGACCCCTGCTGCATGTTTGTGAGTTGTTGAAGCTTCAGCTTCATCCCCCACCCCACCCCACCCTTTTGGAAGCCTCCAGCTACCTTAATGGGTTTCTTTTTCCTGTGTTGCAGGCTACTCTTTAAAATGACAGTTGGGTGGGGGGCTCCTGGGGGGCTCCTGGGTGGCTCAGTGGGTTGAGCCTCTGCCTTCTGCTCAGGTCACGATCTCAGGGTCCTGGGATCGAGTCCTGCATCGAGCTGCCTGCTCAGCGGAGAGCCTGCTCCACAGCACCCCCTGCCTGCCTATCTACTTGTGATCTCTCTCTCTCTGTCAAATAAATAAGTAAAATCTTAAAAAAAATAAAAATAAAAGGCAGTTGGCACGTTTGGAAGCTACTGGCCTGAAAAAGGATTCACAGCCTGAAATGCTTCCCCTTAGTTTCCAAGTAGCAGTTTATGTATTAGTGGGTATATCTGAGGGGATCAGAGGGGTCCATGCTCCATCTTACTATTCATTTCTATATCCTGAGCCCCTAGTACAGTACCTGACATAGACTCCAGGCTTAGCAGATGTTTGACAAGTGGGGGAGAAAGGAGGAAGTCACCCAATTAAATAGATCAACGCACCACCAACAAATCCTGACCAATTGTGTTTATAGCCTACTGAGGACTGAGAATTTCCAGGCTGGCCAGAGACTTATTGTGACATTTACTGACTTGTACTTATAGCAAGATCAACAGGGGACATGTCTGGGCCAGTTGATCCCAATTTTCAGTTAGGATATTGAGTGATTTCAGCCCAGGCAGAATGTCCATATGTGAGGTTGGGTGTGTAACTGGTGAGTGTCCAGGGCCAGCCAGTTCAGCCTGGGGACAGGAGCACAAAGGCACTGCTGCTGAGCCCCTGTGCAAGATCATTGCATTCAGGTTAGGGATGATGACATTATTTCCTGGCCTTCCCATCAGGTCATGCCCAGCAGAATTCCCGTCTGCCATGTCAGAGTGGAATACAGGCTTGGGAAACATTGGATCTGGGAGGGGCCAATGTTTATCTACCAGGCATGCTGGACGCGAGCATCAGAATTACCTGGGATACTGATTTAGTGTACACATGATAAAAATGAAGCCCAGAGAAGTTCAATGACTTTCCTAAGGTCACACAGCTGGTTTGCAACAGAAGATACTTATACCATGGTATCATTAGAGCTGAATCCTGTTTTGTATATTGTCCCAAAGTGTTTTCATCTCTGTTCTCCCATTTGGTCTTCTCAACCCCTCTCCACCTAAGAACACAGAATTATTTATTTTCATGCTAGGAGGAAAGCCAGTTTTTATTTAGATTTCTGTGTTAGTAGCCAGACATGACCTCAAAAAAGGTACCACTAACCTATATTGCACCTTTGTACAAATTACTAGAAGTTACCCTTTCTTCCAGAGGATGTGGGCCTGACCCATGTGACCAGAGTTCAAGCTGTACTTTGGGACTTACTCCTGCCCTTGGTCAAATGGCCTTGGACAGTTTCCAACTTGCACAACTGTACGTGGCAGCCCTGTTCTCCAGGATGAAGAACTTGTCTTGTACTTCGGTTTGTACTCCCCAGGGTCTAGGGCAGAGATGGGCTTATAAGTATTTTTAAAGGTGACTGAATTGCTCAAGGCTACCTGATTGATCAGTAGTGGGACTGGAACCTCTGATTCCTGGCATGGCCTCAGGCAAGAGATCTCAAACTTTAACCGGGTGTGCTGTCCATATTCCACTCTGGGGGAATTGTCCAGGACAACTTAGTTCCCCAGAAATGACGTACCATGGGGTGACCCCTGAAAACCAATTTTCAAAGTCAAGGCTGATTTGTAGTGATCCTCAGCTCAGATGTGAGCACTGGAAAGTGTAGGTGGAAAGAGCCTGATGCCCCCAACTCCTACAGGAATCCAAAGGCCAACCTCTGTGTTTGGCAGAAGTGAAATAAGAGTTTTCAGGCCGGGAGCAAAGCCTCTCCCCACCCTGACTCCATTCCTGCCTCCTTCCCTCTTGTAGGGTATAAACACGTGAGGAAGGTTCTTGAGCATGTGGGACTGACCTATAATCACAGTAGTGACACTTTCGCCCAGTAATAAACATGGAGTCTTAGCCTTTTTATTACACGGCTCAACTTTATCACAGAGAGGTGGCCTATTTCCCCTCCGGCTGCCCCTGAAGGGAACTTCCATTGCTCAGGGATGGAACATTCTTAGCTTTGGCTACATAAATAGCAGCATTCAACTTATACTCAGCTCTTCTCAGGGCCCAGGCCAAGGGGCCAGGGCTCAAGGCTTTACTGGGTCATCTTGTTTCCTCCTCGTATTCACCCTGGGAAGTAGATGTTATTATGCCCCTTTTACAGGTGAGGAAACTGAGTCAGAGTAGTTCAGTAAACCACTTGAGGTCACACAGCTGGTAGGTGGTAATGTCAGGACTCAGACTCACACCCCAGGGCGTCTGCCCACCAAGCCAGTGTTGCTAACTCTCATGCTCCGCTGCCCTTAGTCTAGGTCGATGGTGTGCTGTCCTGGGTGCTGAGCACAAGGACCTGCAGGGGGCCCCGTCTTTTTCCTCCAGTGTTTGCTTTGCTACATGCATGTATTGAGTGCCTGCTGTGTTTCCAACACCATGGTAAGCAACTGTCATGGGTTTACATGCATTTTCTTTTTTTTTTTTAATTTAAATTCAATTAAGTAACATATAGTGTATTATTAGATTCAGAGGTAGAATTTAGTGATTTGGTAGTTGCATCTCACCACTGCTCATCATTGCCCTCCTTAGCACCCAACACCCAGTCACCCCATACTCCCTCCCCCACCCCTCAAGCAACCCTTAGTTTGTTTTGTTTAGAGTCTCTTACAGTTTGTCTCCCCCTCTGATTTTGTCTTATTTTATTTTTCCTTCCCTTTCCCTACGATATTCTGTTGTTTCTTAAATTCCACATATGACTGAACTCATATAATTGTCTTTCTCTGATTGACTTGTTTCAATTAGCGTAATACTCTCTAGTTCCATCCACATTGTTCCAAAGGGCAGGATTTCATATTTTTGATGGCTGCATAGTATTCCATTGTATATATACACCACCTTGCCTTTATCCATTCATCTGTCAATGGACATCTGGGCTCTTTCCATAATTTGGCTATTGTGGACATTGCTGCTATAAGCATTGGGGTGCACATGCCCTTTCAAATCACTATGTTTGTATCTTTAGGGTAAATCCCTAATAGTGCAATTGCTGGGTCGTAAGGTAGCTCTATTTTTAACTTTTTGAGGAGCCTCCATACTTTTTTCTAGAGTGGTTGCACCAGCTTGCATTCCCACCAACAGTGTAGGAGGGTTTCCCTTTCTCTGCATCCTTGCCAACATCTGTCGTTTCCTAACTTGTTCATTTTAGCCATTCTGACCGGCGTGAGGGGCATCTCATTGTGGATTTGATTTGTATTTCTCTGATTACATGCATTTTCTTTGAATACTCAAGGCAAACCTATGAGCCAGTACCTTGGCTCCCCCTTTCCCTACAAGAAGGTCAAATCACTCACTCCAGAAGAAGGTGGGATTCCAACTCCAAGCCTACATGACTCTAAAGCTTGCTCCCACCCCAAAAACAGTATTTCTCAAAGCATGGTCCATGGGTCACCCTCGTCTACATCTTGGTGGTGCTTGTAGAAATGCAGATTCCTGGCCCACTTTCAGGAGGGGCCAAGGTACTGGATCAGAATCTCTGAAAGTGGGGCCAGGGAGCCTGCTTTCCTGCCAAGTGCCCCAGGTGTTTCCCATGAACTTGTACAGGTAAAACTAATTTCCATATGCAGGCGCTAGTAACATGGCCATATGCACTTCTGAAAAATTCACCAAGTTGTATATTTCTGATTTATCACTTGTCTCTGTGTCTGTTACATCTTAACAAAACTGAACTTAAAAATCCCCTCCCATATCACATAGTCTCTTTACGAGGAGCCCTTTGCCAGAGTGTTACTTTTCCAACCTCAGTCTGCCTAGGACCCCGCAGTGCATGAGGCCTGAAAAACCAGGCTACGAGAATGTCCTGGAGTCACCTCTTCCCCCCCACAAGGCTATCACACAAAGGTTACCAGCAGTTCTCATTTTCTTTTCTCTAGATAATTCCTCCAAAATAGATCACCCAAGTGCCTTATTCTGAAAACCTCCATCACGTTCCATCAACCCGGAAACCCAAATCAGTACAAAACGGTCCCTTGGGGGCCTCCGGATGTCTCATCATCTGAGTTTCCACCACTGGCTCCCAAGGGTGGTCCCAGAGACTTCTCTTTTTGGGCCCATTCCATCCATGAATCACTCCTTGACCAACTCTGTCACCTGTTCTTTTCCCCTTAACCCTTGGTGAGGGGTTTCCCTCTGCTTCTTCTGGAACCTGGGTAGAACCTGCATCAGAAAAATTCTTACACTGAACCCTCCAGAATGCATTAATTCACTCACTTATTCATATTTACTGAGTACCTATATGTACTAGGAACTCTTCTAGGGAGAGGAATTTAGAAAATAAATAGGATGTAGCCCCTTTTCTTGTAGAATGCAGAATGTTGGCCATCCTTCTGGAGCTAATCCTTTTAATAATGTTGTGGTTGATGAGCTGCTTATGCTAGAGGAGGGGAATAGAAGGAGGAGGCCTGCCTTTTTTAAAGTAGGCTACAGGGGCACCTCGGTGGCTCAGTGGGTTGAGCCTCTGCCTTCAGCTCAGGTTATGATCTCAGGGTCCTGGGACCGAGCCCCGCGTCGGGCTCTCTGCTCAGTGGGGAGCCTGCTTCCTCCTCTCTCTCTGCCTGCCTCTATGCCTACTTGTGATCTCTCTCTCTCTCTGTCAAATAAATTAAAAAAAAAAAGTAGGCTACACACCCGGCATGGAGCCCAACATAGGACTTGAACTCACAACTCTGAGATCAAGATCAAGGGTTAGATGCTTAACCCTCTGAGCCACCCAGGCGCCCCTATTGGGACCCTCTTTCCATAGCAGGTCCTCTAATAATCATTTAAATGTATGACCAGGAGGCAGGTACTATTATTATCTTCATTTTATAGTTGAAGACATTTAGGTCCAGAGAAGCCGAGTACTTTTCTCAGGGTCACACAGTTCGTAAAGGCTGAACCCTAGAGCAGATCTGGAGTCTGACCTCAGAGACAGGCCTCCCTAATAGTCCCTTTGAGTCCTCCAAACCATCAAATGAGAAGTATTTGAAGTGCCGGCGAATGGACTGAAAGAGGATGGAAGATGAGCAGGGTTGCGGGGGAGCACTGTCTGCCTGACTCCAGCCTGAGACCATGAAATGCACTTTGGCTGTGGAAGTGTGGTCTTATCTGTCCTGTGTAAAGGATAGCATTTCCCCCAAATCATAGAACCACAAATCTCAGGGCTGGGCGGGATGTCGATGCAGTGTAACCTAACTCCCATTAGATGCTGAAGGAGAACCTTTTTCCGACTTTGTCACCAAGTGCTCATCTGGTCTGTCTGGAACACCTCCAGGGACAAGGACCTCCCTAGCTAAGGAGATAGCTTATTCTGTTTCTCACCAACCAGTGTAATGGATATGGTGTTTTTGCCCGCCCAGACTCCCTCCCTACTTTTGGTAATAGCATGCCCAGTTTCCTTTGGGAAACTGCCTTCCCCCATTTCAAGTGATTCTACCAAGGGCTGTCAGTCAGTGAGGGAATGGGTATATGACCCCAGGTCAGACCAATCAGACTGTCTCTCTGGGGACACCAAGGAGCACAAGGACAGAAAACTGATAAAAGCAAGTTAGAGCAAATCGAGAATGCCGGTGAGGGCCCTGAGCAGCTTTGGGACTCCTGACCCCCTTCAGCCTTCTCTTCAATTCTGGAAGCAGTTGTGTCCTTCTATTAAATCCTTTTCTTGCTTGTTCTGCTTATTAGCTGGGTTTGGGGCGGGGGGCTAGAGGGGCAGAGGGAGAGGGAGAGAGAGAATCTGAAGCAGCCTCCATGCCCAGCACAGGACCAATGAGGAGCTCGATCCCACCCCCTTGAGATCATGACCTGAGCCAAAATCAAGAGTTGGAAGCTTAACCCACTGAGTCACCCAGGTGCCCCACCACAGTTGTATTTTGATGCCTGCAACCAAAATACCTTAGCTGTTATAATCCACTTGTGTTTTCTTTCTGTTGTGTTGGATTATTAAATCCATTTCTTCATTATAAGGATAATCCTCGTACATGGTTTTAAAACATCTGTGGAACACGAGGGTAATTTCCAGTGGGGCATCCCCCTGGTCCTACTTCCTGGAGGTAACCACTGCTAATAGTCTCTTGTGTTCCCTCCAGAAACCTCTATTTTGTTTATTAACAGCTCTGTTAGATCTTCCCTAGACTGAGTTAAAATCTGCCAGCCTGTGGTTTCCATTCGTTTGCACAAAGTCTGTTTCGGAAACCACTGAGCAAATTTCACTTCAGGTAGTTGATAAATCTGGTACCTCATGCTGAAAGTCTCTCCTAGACCCAGTCACTCTCATTTCCTGAGGCCACCACCCAGGGGGCGCAGTCAGGAAGCCCCTCGCCATCCTGGCCCCTTTTCTCTGAACATGCTAGTTTGCTGTATCTTTCCAGAACTGGGACAGCCGAGCAGAGTGCGCTATTCCACAGTGACCTGGTGAAGGGGAGCAGAACGCCTGTTGCCGTCCTTGTCCTTCTCGCTGTCCTGGAAAACGCAGCCCGAGATGCTCCGAGTAATGCTTGTCGGCAGCCTTATCACTCCACTGACCCTGCTGTCCACTAACACATACACAGAGACACACACACAGTAGCTAACTCAGATCTCCTTGATACGGAATTTCTACTGCTTGTTGTTGTTGTAGTTTAATCCGAGTACTAGAACTAATACATAGACACACCAAATTCTCTCTAGTGTGTAGATGCATGTCCAGATTTTTGGCCCCGACTCCATGAAATAGTACTGATAAGGTCCCTGTTCCCTAGAGTCTGTCCTGAAATCGCACTTTGTGCAAGTGAGCCCCTGCCCACTGAAATACAGCACCGACGTCCCCACGTG